>PXOB01000157.1:0-115463 GCA_003012115.1 Trichothecium sympodiale
GAGGAGCAGCGGCAGGAGTAGGAGGGAAAGCCAGCATGAGAGGCCCAGCAGGGTCGAGAGCTGGGTCTATGGCAACAGCGGGAGCGTCACGTATGATGAGGGACGACGGAGAAGCTCTCGTCGTGATGATAGGAGGGAGTCGTGGTAAAACAAACATCGCGGATCACGACATACCTGGACACGCACAACTCATCATGATGACTATACGATATTGATTGATTATATGACAGGACACGAAAGCATACACGAAAGCATAGCATGTATAGAAATGACATCTCACGAAAGAATAATTACATACATCATTCATGACTGGCAAGCTAGCTTTAAGCTTGATAGATCGTATATTCATTAATGTTATGTCGACTCAATAGCGTCATGATATTAAACGCATTCCCATAAGGCTAGGGGTTTTAATCGGCCTTGATAGCACTGCGAACAAGGGGTTAGCAAGTCTCTACTAGTAGTTGAATAACAAGCCCTTACTTATAAATTCTCCTCACAAACGCATAAGCGCACAGGAACCCGACAGTCCCCGTCAAAAGGCCGTACACAATGCAAGCCATGATGCTATACGCAAAGAACAAGACGCCGCTGGCAAACCCGGCAATCTTGAGCTTGAAGATATAGTACCACACGCTGTATGCAAACACCCAGGCGGCGCTCCCTCCGCCTACGAAGAAGGAACGCCACCACCATCTGTGGTCCTCGGAGCACAGCTGCATATACACAGTGACGATAGTCACCTCGGCGACGGACACAAGAAGAATCAATGACACGGCAGCCAGGAAACCATAGACGTAATAATAGCCAGACTTGTCCTGCCACAGAGACTGGAAAACGAAGAGAAGCTCAATGAAGATGACGGCAAAGGGGATGAGGCCTGCGAGAAGCACTGAAGGAATAGTCTGGATGTACCAGGGCTGAGCTGGAATCTCGCGTGCCATGGGAGCTGTCTTGGTGGGATGTTCCCACACGGGTGCTCTATTGTAACCCCAGTACGAACCGACGTAGACGAGGGGCACCTGAATGCAGAGCCAGAGCACAACGATGGCAAGGAGAGTGGTGAAGGGGATGGCCGTGCTCGATGCCTGCGCCCATACAAAGACGTTGAGAATGAAGACAAGCGCGAAAGCCAAGCCAGGGAAGAGCACCGCAGTAACGAAGGCGTTCTTGCGATGATCTTGACCTTCAAAAGCCTTGAAAACACGCGCAGAGAAGTATCCCGAGAAGATGCCAGCAAAGACGAACAGACCAACGCCGACGCTAACAAAGCCACCACGAAAACTTGGGTTGAGCACGCCAATGGCGCTCAGAATGATAAGGCCGATGGCCATGAAGAGAAGCTGCATACCCGAGCCGACAAGAGGTGCAAGAAGCACACCAGCTTGAGGGTTGCGGAAGACATCGCTATGCAGCAGCTTCCAACCCGTCACATCCTCTAAAGCCTCATCGTCGTCTGAGACGTCGGCGTCGTTGTTGGTGTCGCCAGTCGTCTCGAGTAACCCTGAGCTCCTCTTCTTGGGCTTCTTGACGCGAATCTTGCCGCCTTCGGCAACAGCTTCCTTATAAGTGCGGATATCTGATCGAACAGTCTTGGCGAGGATGATCATCGTGACTCCAGTCAGGAGACAGCAGATGATGAGTGAGTTGACAATTGCCAGCCAGTGGATATGTGAGCCTTCATCTTGATTGACAAAATACAGGTCCCAGCGATGTGCCCACTCGATGCTCTCATCCTCGCGGAAGTACACAGAGTAGGAGAAGGGAACGGAGAGCGTACTAGCATCCTCCTCGTCTTCGTCGACATCGATTGGCCAGATGGAGGAATCTGGGTATTCAGTAACGTAGTCGGTCGAGGCTTTGTTCGGCGGGAGATACAGCTCAAACGCCTCCCCAATGTTCTGCAGATCCGCCGGGCACCCGGTGGCATCTCTTTTGATGTTCTCGCCAATGCTTTTGGGGTACACCTCGAAACCAACAATGATCTTTTCGCCTCGTTCGCCTGCCTGTCCGGGGGCTCGTCGATATCGCAAGACTATCGTGTGGTGATTGTTTATGTAGTATTGAGGCTTGCCTGTGCTGGCCGAGATCTCGGTATAACCTAACTTGAAACCGGCTGCGTAGTACTTCCTTGTCTTGTCCACTGTAACGAAGCTTGTTGCGCCAGGCAAGTTATCAACAATCCACTCGGCAACATAGCCCTCCTTTATCATCTCTTTCGTCCGCTTCAAATCCTTGCGCGACAGCTCCTGTGTGCAGAGGACCTGGCAAATATTGTCCTCGCCCATCCGCAGGCCAATATCTGAAGTCATGATGCGATCGCCGCGCAAGACCTCGCCTAGATTCAGAGGTACGCTTTGCCCACTGAGCAGGCCTGTGTGAACATTGTGCTTGCCGGTCGGAGGGCAGACGAAAGGGAGGTCGTAGTAAGCATATGTAAGTTGGGTATTATCGGAGTACACCTTGTTGACCAGCAGGGGAATCTGTTCGCCATCTTTGTGACTTTTCGGGGACCATCCTAAAGCTTCGTCAATATTTCCTTGACTCCCGTGTCCATGAGTGATAGCCACCTGGTATGTAAAAGGCCTCTGCTGGACAGAGCAGCGCCAGGGCAAGTAGCCCCTTCAACCCTGTCCTAAGAGCCACGGCCATCTTGCTATAACGTTGTACTACCACCGTATGCTCAAGTTCCAAAATTGTATATCAAGATCGAGTCGCGAGTTGGCGGTCATTCGCGGGGCGTCAGGGTCGGGAGGATATAGGGAGTAGTAGTAGTTCAATGGCAGGCGAGCGACCGAATGGAATTGTACAGAATATCACTGCGCACCGTTGTCTGTGCCAAAGTCTAAAGGAAGTAAGAAAGAATGAGTGGACGGCTGGCGCGGGATAAAAACAAGGAGAATAATGGAATAAGTCTGAAATGGCGGACCGCTAAATATGTGATAGTATACAATGCAATAAAGGACGTATTAAAAAGAATGAAGAGGACAAATTTGTAAAGTAGAATGCAGCATCAAGGAGTGGTAAGTAGTAGAAAAAGAGACGTCACTTACGACCTCAGTAAAGGGGACAAATGATCGGTCCACCTGCAAGCCGCCGCCGCCAGTGGTTGCGCCGCCGCATTTGGCTTGGCACTGAAGCTACGGAATACCGTCCCTCCCCCACCCCCCCCGAAAAAAAAAAAAGAAAGAAAAAAAAAAAAAAAGCTCCCAGAAGACTTCAAAGACCCTTGACTGTCTCAGTCCCCTTTCCTCGATAAGTGCGGAGTACCTCCCAGGCACCTACTACTACTGAGGTACATACAGTACATATAGGTACCTGTAGTACTCCATACGCAGTTGCTCTTTCCATTCCTCGGTACCTGCCAAGGCCAAGAAGGGAGGCTGTTTTAAGAGACATGTAAGGAAGGTGGCGCGCTGTCCGTGTTTTCATACCCTAGGGGAGCACCTGCATTTCACATCCATGCATGTCTTACAGTACGTACCTCAGATTGGAACCTGCTGATAGCAAGATAGCAGTATTTTATGTGACAATGTATTAATTAAACATATTAACAGCATCGTGTGCTTCACCCTATTACACTGCCTACTCAGACACTTGAACAAATCTTGATCCACAAGCAGCCTTTGCAGCCAATTGCCCGATCCGTTGGCCGCTCGTAATCTCGAACACTGAGATGTCGGCACCAATCTCCTTCGTCATCCACGTACGCAACTCAACAGCCACCAGTGAGTCAACACCGTACGTATGCATGGGTCTACCAGCATCAAGTTCAGCAATATCGACGCTCAAGACCTTTGATAATTTATCCAGCAGAGCGTCGAGAATGATCTGCTCAGCATTCTTCAATGACTTCGCGGATGCCAGTAACGCAGCGGCGGCACCCTTTGCACCTTGCTTGACAGCACCTACATTGCCATTGGCTCCGTGCAAAACCAAGTGGTTAAACAACGGCTCGTCCTGCCATTTAGGCTGTGAGGCGCCCTCGGCTGCAGAGTACTTGGGGAGCCACGCTCTTGGTAAGACTGTCGAACCTTCAACAGTCACCTTGTAATCGTCGCTCTGAGGGCGGCAGTAATAGTCCAGGGTGGCGATCAGGTCCTTGATAGAGAAGTGAGACCAACCGATATTGAAGAGATACTCCATCAAGAGCGGCTTAGCGGCAACGAGACCGGCGTCATTCATCATGGGCACATCCAAAGCAACGGCGTTGTGGCCCTGTGATGCCAAGAACCTAGCGAATGCATCTTGGAAAGAGTTTCCAGCGCAATAGTTTGCCTGTCCTACGTTACCAATCACGGACACCATGGACGACAGCATGACAAAGAAGTCCAACTTCGAGTCAACACCTTCCGCAGTGAGAGCCTGCCACAAGTTCCAGGTTCCATCGACTTTGACGTTTATAGCCGCCTTCCACTCGTCAAGTGACATCTTGTCAAATGTATTATCTTTGAGGACGGTGGAGCCTTGAATACAGCCCTTGATCGGTGGCATTGTCGTGAGACAAGACTTGATAGAAGAAATCAACGCTTGCTTGTCTGTAAGGTCACAGGCAGGACCAGCGATTCTGACCCCTTGGTTCTGCAACTCCAAAATGAGGGCCTTGGCAGAATCGTCTGCTGCTCCTCGCCTGGATGTGACGATCACATTTCGCGCGCCTCGACTAACCATCCAGCGAACAATCTCGCGACCGAGCCCACCAAAGCCGCCAGATACAACATAAGTAGCATTTGCATCGAATTTTGAAGCGGGCATTGGTGGTTGCACTACGGGCACAACATCGGTGTCATGGGGCTCAATGACGAGCTTTCCGATGTGCTTCCCAGATTGCATGAATCGCAGCGCATTCTGAATTTTCGAGATGGGATATTTGGTGAGTGGCGTTGATCGCTTGAGCCCTCCGGCCAGTACGCTCTCCATGGCACGCTCGAAGAGATCCTCAAGCCTCTCCATATCCGTCAGTCTCATGTAGTTCAACTCGATAGCCTCAAATCGGGCGCCTCGAGCAAAGGTTTCCATGGAGATCCGGGCCCTAGACTCGATGTCTGATAGACCTATCTCTGCGAATCTTCCAAAGGGCGCAACGCACTCCCAGGTAGCTCGAAGAACATCTCCAGAGAGACTGTTGATGACGATGTCGACACCACGCCCCTTCGTCATTCGCATAACACCCGACTTGAAGGACAAGTCTCGACTTGAGAAAATGTGGTCGCGTGGCAATCCATAGGTCTCCTCGAGAAAATCGCGCTTCTCCAAGCTGCCTACTGTAGCGAAGATTTCGGCTCCTTCACGTTGGGCCAGCTGGATGGCGGCTTGACCAACACCACCAGCTGCTGCATGAATCAGCACTGTGGTTTTCCTACCACGCCTCGAGCGCTTGTCGAGTTCTCCAATATCAAAAAGGCAGGCATAAGCAGTGGTGTATACGATAGGGATCACTGCTGCATCGGCAAAACTCAGTCCCTCAGGGATATGGGCAATGGTCCCTTCCAAAGCCCTCACATGCGTTGAGAAGGCGCCATTGAAAGCGAAGCCGAAGACCTCGTCGCCTGGCTTGAAGCGTGTTACTCCTGATCCTACTCTCGTGACAATGCCTGCGGCTTCTAGACCAACAGGCGTCTCATTGATCTTACCCAACATAACTGCCAGATCTTTGAAGTTGACTGCGGTTGCCTTTGTCTTGAATTCGACATCCGTCACACCAAGAGGTAAGCTATACAGAGGGTCATCATCGAAGCATAGGGAATCAAGTAGACCAATGTCGCGGATGCGGAGGCTCAACGACCGGCTGGCGTCCGCTCCAAACTCGGCATCAGATACCTCTGCAGCAGAAGTATGCTTCTTGATATGTTTTGTGACAGGAGCCTCTCTCAAGCGAGGAATAGTTGTTATTCCATCAACAACTTTGTACATGGTCTCAATTGTACCATCGCTCTCCGTCAAGGTGGAATCGATTTCCAAAATCTTCTCCACAACTAGCTCAGCAGTCGCTGTAGGGGGGAGAGTGAGGACAACAAATTGCAAATCGAGCTTTTCAAGGCGAATGCTGGTAGCATATCCACTGACAAGATCGGTATGTGGGCATCCATCCTTGTTCACCCAAAGAAGTCGCTTCCCATTCGTCATGCCTCTCAAGGCAATCATCATGTCCTCATCGACAGATGTGAGCAGGCCAGACTCTAACTCTGGCAGAACGATACACTTGCTGCCGGAGAAATCATGACCAGCTGCGGCAAGCTCAGTATACTGTGAAACTGTGAGGCTAGTAATTGAGCCATGGCTGGATAAAGAAGAGGACAGCTTCTCCGCTACAACACTCTGAAGTTTCGAAGAAGAGTCGTATACAATGTAGCTGGCGGCGAATAGTAAGGAAGCTGACGACTCCTCCGTCTTCTTGAGGGGTGCGGTGGTGACGATTACTGGCTGAGCATCATCTTGCAAAATGGCGTCAAGACCAGTAAACCCAATCTGAGTCAGGCGCGAGCCCCAGTCTTCTTCACCACTTGTTTCCGCTACCAACATGAACTTGCCTCCTGGTTTTAGGAGACGAAGAATGTGACCCAAACTCTCATCAGTCCTATCGCCAAAGTCGAAGCCGTCAGCAGCAATAATAACATCATACGCCTGCGTCTCAAAGCCTTGATTGCTTGGATCCTCTTTCACATCAAGAACTCTGAAGGATACTTTTTCGTCCGAGATGCGCTTCTTGATTCCCTCAAATAATTCGTTACTGGCATCGGTCAAATCATATTGTTGGTAGCGCTCCCCCAATGTGGACAGCACACTGCTTGTAGCATCACCAGCACCAGCAGCCACCTCGAGTATCTTCAAAGCCGGGTTCTTGTGAGCGAGGGCATCCACGTACTTCTGTACGCTTCCAGTCGTTCCAAAGGCTGAAGCGGCGTTTTCGAAATTGATGTGCTCTGGGTCTGGTCGCCAGGTGATATTCCAAGCTCGGTGATTCAGGTTACCCTCGGTGTCTGAAGAGCTCTCCTCACCGTCAACCTCAGTTCCGATAAGCCCATTGACAATGATCTTTGGCTCAATAGTTCTCGGATCAACAGCGGAGCAATTCATCTCATACTCCTTCCTGCCACGAGATATGTTCTTGGCTGACACCATGTAGCCCTCTTCAGGGTGCGCAGTTCCAGACACCCAAAGCTCATCCAAAAACGTCAAAACTATCGGCTTTTTCTGTTTTCGTTCAGGATTCGAGATTAGAGGTGTCATACAAACTTGGAAAGCACCGTCCAGTGTAGTTGGGTGGATAAGATGTGGCTGGACAAACTTGTGAGGCATCAGCTCTTTCAAGATGGGAAGAGTAGACTTGATTTGGCCAACGGATTTTCCAGACTCATAATCGACATTTGGATCCGACACGGTTTGGAAAGTTGGTCCAAATTCCATGCCAACCTTGTGCCAGGCCTCATAGATTTTCTTGGCTGACACCTGGGTTTTGCATGTCTGTTCAGCCTGTTCGATACTGGCCTTGCATTGTTCTTTGAGCAGTCGTTCCTCCAGACCATTGTCGACGACACCTCTCGCTTCTTCATACTCAATCAAAACCTGTCCACGGCAGTGTTCACGCCATACATCGTCATCCTGCGCCGTGCAGATCTGGAACTCGCGCCACGACGAGAGTGTGGTCTCTCGAGCAGCTTGCTTCACCGGACGCATGTAAACGTGTGATTCAATCCCCATGGCATCATCAGGGACCCGGAGAGCTGCGTGGAAAGACACCTCCCTGAACCGAAAGCCTTTGATTTGCTTGTCAGGGTTATCTCGCTGGGCAAGCTGCCTGCAAGCTTCGATAGCCATTACAACCATGCCTGCGGCAGGGTATAAGATGGCCCTAGAGACTGCATGGTGTTCAACCCAGGGGTTTTCTGATACCCGAATCCAGTTGCGCCAGATGGCATCATACTTGCCGTCCCAGTCATTGACAGGTGCACCAAGCAGCTCGTGCCTAGGGAACTTTCTGTTACGGAAATTCCTGCTGATACGACTCTCGCACCAGTACTCCTTGGAATGATTGAACGCATATCGAGGAAGGTCAATTGCCATTGCTGGCTTGAACTCACTTACGCGGTTAACTTCCTCGAGGTCGACCTGGACTCCTCGGGCAAATAGCGTTCCCGCCGCTTCCAGTGCGCTTCGTACATCTGCCTCCCCTCGCCTGAGAATGTTATGGTATCGTACGCCGCTGACTCCGGACTCATCAACAATGTTGCGCAATGGGCCCTTGAGTGCAGCATGTGGGCCGACCTCGAGCATATCTGTGACAAGCTTGAGTTGCTCCCCTCCGACCGACTTCCGTGTGGCTTGGAGCATGGATGTCACACACTCTCTGAATCTCACTGGAGACACCAAGTTTGTCGTCCAGTAAGTAGCGTCTTGCATTTTGCTCAAGTCAATCTCAGTTCCATAGACTGATGAGAAGAATCGAGGTGCAGGGCTGTCTGATGGCCAAGAGCCTGGTTCAACCTGTCCAATGCATCTAGCATATTCCTCGGCTATGGGCTTCATATAGGGC
This sequence comes from Trichothecium sympodiale, assembly GCA_003012115.1. Taxonomy (NCBI): domain Eukaryota; kingdom Fungi; phylum Ascomycota; class Sordariomycetes; order Hypocreales; genus Trichothecium; species Trichothecium sympodiale. The sequence goes on from PXOB01000157.1 coordinate 8,534, forward strand.
GAGTGGTATGCCATCTCCACCACTAGCTTTCGGGCGAAAATCTTCTCGGCTTGCAGTAGCTCGACCATGGCCTTGACCTGCTCAGCGTCACCACTGATGGTATGGTTGTCTTTACTGTTCATGCATGCTACCGAAAGCTTCTGGCTGTGCTGGAAGCCAGTTTGATGCACCCTCTCGATGGCATCTAGTGAACTTGGATAGTCCAGTCCAATCGCTGCCATCGTGAGCTCGGGCTGATTCTCGGCTTTGGCTAGCCTCTTGGACAAATAGCCTCGCCAATATGCAATCTTCCAAGCAGATTCTCTAGAGATAGCCCCCGCTGCATAAGCTGCGGCAAGCTCGCCCGAAGAGTGGCCTAATACCGCACGAGGCAAAACCCCCCACGTCCTAAGCAGGTCGACAAGAGCAACCTGCAGGACTGTGCAGAGTGGCTGAGCAAACTCAGCCTCGTTGAGCCGGGACCGTTCTGTAGGGTTTGAAAGCTCCTCAGCTGCAGACCAAGGGCATCCCAGAGTCTTCATATAAGCATCCCCAGCCTCAATACTCTGTTGGAACGCGGCATAACGCATGAGATCCATACCCATCGTGGCCCACTGTGCACCCTGCCCGGTGAATATTAGTGCCAGGCCAGAGTTGGAAGCAACACGCGTTGCGGGTTGCTTTTCGGAGACGGCATTCTTGAAGGACTCTATTGAATCAGCAACAACGAATGTACGCCAACTGAAATGTGTTCTTTTCGTGGCCATCGTGTAGCTCATATTATAGAAACTATCCGCCGTCCTCGGCTTATAGTCTTTGTATGCGTTACAAAGTCTGGAAATGCCATCTTGGTCATGCGAGCTCATAACAAAAAGTTGAGGAGAGAAGGAGCCCAGGTTCTTGCTCTCATCGACGGCAGGGTAGGGAAGCTGAGGGCGCCTGATAGTATAGTGAGGAGCGCTGTACCCATTGGACTCTAGGAAATGCAGGGCATCCTCAACGACAACGTGAGCGTTCGTACCCGAAACACCGAAGGAGTTGATGGACATCCTTCTGACACCAGTCGTCGTCTTGGGCCAAGGGAGTGCTGTTGTTGGGAAATGGAAGTGCCAGTCGTCGGAGATTTTGCTGTTCTTCTTCTCAAACCAATGGTTTGCGGGGATAATACCCTTCTCAACTGTGAGAATACTCTTGATAATGGACGTGATACCCGAAGCACCCTCTGAATGGCCAATGTTACTCTTCACGGCTCCGATGATAAGGGGCTCCTCGGGCGAGCGGTGCTCATTGAACATGGCTGCAATGGCACTGGCCTCGACCGGGTCACCAGCGAGTGTACCCGTGCCATGGGCTTCGAAGAAACGGGTCTCTGCCGGGTTTATTCCTGCTTGAGCATACGTTTTCTTCATGATATCCAATTGGGAGTCTCTTGAAGGGGCAGTAAGACCTGGCGAGTGACCATCATGGTTACTGCCGGTGTTTCGAATGACTGCGCGAATAGCTACCCAGATATCAACGTCAGCATTGTCTCTTTGACCTAAAACTTGCAGTGGAGGTTGGGTTTGACTTACTGTCTCCGTCGCGCAGGGCATCTGACATTCGCTTCAACACGACAGCACCAATGCCCTCGCTTCTCCCGTAACCAGCTGCCCTCTCATCAAAGCTGTACGACACACTATCGGGGTTCAGGACACCAAGGGCGTTAAGCTCCAACCCCATCTCCGGGGCAAGAATTAAGTTGGCACCACAGGCAAGTGCCTGAAGGTATCGATGATCAGTCATTGGGTTCCTTCTCATTTCTGTCGGAGCAACTTACTATGTCACAATCACGGGCCTTGAGGCCAACAACAGCCTGGTGAAAGGCCACCATACTACTCGAGCAGGCAGTATCACAGCTTAGAGCCGGCCCGCGGAAATCATAGAACCAGTTGACACGTCCTGCCAATGTGCTTGCAATGGTGCCCGACCCAGTGTACATCATGGGCACATCAACGTCCTTCATCAGAACATCGCGGTAGTCATAGATGAATGACCCCACATACGTACCGATCTGCTGGCCAGCAGCGGCATCCATTGTGAATCCCGCATTCTCCATGGCTGTGTAGACGCACTCGAGCAACATGCGCTGCTGCGGGTCCATGCTTGCTGCTTCAGCAGGCGTGATGGAGAAGAAGGGGGCATCAAAGGCTCTGGGATTTCCCTGTATGAAATGTGCCTGGTTTCCGCCAATCTACATCTTCTGTCAGTCAAAGCCTTCGGATCATCTTTCGGGCTGAGCCGTACTGTGCCATCTCGGTGGTTATCGGGGTGCCAGAACGCGGCGGCATTGTAGCGATCTGCCGGGATAGGCTGTCTAGCAGACCGTCCCGCTACCAGGAACTCGAAGAACTTCTCTGGCGTATCCCCATCGCAGGGGAGCTTGGCGTCCAAGCCAATGACGGCAATGGGCTCAGCAAGAGGTTCCTTCATGATCTGCCTGCTTCTCCTGAGGCACTCCGTAGGTCCTCTTGTGCTCAGCTTCGCCTTTTTTTCCTGTTTCTTATTATCTGTGATTGATCAAAGCGCCCGGCCAAAAAGGACTATCAGATGCTCCTAGCAGAGATGCAGTCCGGCCCGTCGAAGCCTGTCTTCCGTATAGGTAATTAATAAGTAAGTAAACACGTGGGATGAAGGAAAACATGGACAGGGGAGTACAGAATCAAGAACGCAAAATTGCTTCCCAGGGGACTATTTAAGTCGAGGACCCTGGCTGTGTGCTGAGAAGGGGGCTCCGGATTACTTCTACTCCGTACACGCCATTGGGATCCCTCCCTACGGAATACACAGCTTAAACCAGCATCGTTGCAGCGGCTGGCTCGGGTCCAGGGTCAAGGGTCAGGCAGGACCCGGGGAAAGGGATCAAAGCTCACAATCAGGGTTCCCAATCCAAGGCGGGCGGAGCCTTGCCCAGATCACCCATTGATAAGCCCTTCGGGTTGCCCAGTGGAAGATATGCGGAGTGTGTATTATGTATTATGTGCTCCGTATCTGGGCAGCAAAGGCAACGATCTGTTTACCATGCATTTTCATATGTCTACATATGGTCTCGCTAGCACAGAACATCTTGCTTCAAGCATGCAGCATGCGTACCGACCAACACATCCGAAATGAATCCTAGTCTCTTCAATCCCGCCAAGTCCTTTTACCGCCGTCTTAGGATCCATCAATCACTAATGCGCCACCCAATCACAATACAAGGGGTCTCGAGCAGGTAGGGTACTCCGTACAAGTTAAATGTCGAAGAAAATCCCGTCCATCCCTGGCATGTTCATCCCCTATGTACTCCTCAAAATGGACTGATCTAATACCAAACAAGGCAACCTCGAAAGGGTGATTGCAGTAGGGAACCGCGACCAACAACGTGCTCCAAGCCTCCAATAGGCTGCGCGACCGGGGAGGTGGCCTAGGCTTACTGCTACGGTCGTACGTATTCCAGACTAGTACGTATTTTAAAGCCAGGATGTTTATGCATGTCACATTGACATGTACATACATTAGCATCTTACAACCCGCTTGGTTGCTGCACACAAAGGGACTGCTCAACCTACCAACTAGGTATCATCTGATGGGCTTTCTGGACCGGGACCCCCGTAGACAATTTCCTTTACCTCGGCCGAACTGCATAAATCAGGCCACAGCGTTGGTCGCGGTGAGGAAAATAAAAAAATTGCCACTACGAAGCAGAACCAACACGCACGCGGCATAATTTCGAAATCACAAACAGACCGTCGGGACCCATTTTTTACAAGTTGTATTTATTACATAACAATTCAGGGCAAAAAGATAAATCATGGGGAGAGTCCGAAAATGACATCTCAAGCTTCGACTTAGTACATAAGTAAACGTTGACTCTTTTTGTATTATCCTCGACCATCAATCACGATCTACTTGTAAAAGACAACAAAAGAGTCGGGCTCCAGCCAACACACAATCCTAGCGAAAATCTTAGGTCTGCAGTGCACACAGGGGGGGCGGTAGCCACTGGCCTTTTTGGGAGATTTGTTGGTTGGTTACTTGTAGGTCCGCGTCGTCGGGTTGCTTTATGACTGATCATTCTTTTTGTGGCGGTGAACTGTCAGAATTCTCGTTCAAGACGTATATCTGATTCTCAATATGGACCAGGGTGGAGATTTGTAGCGTCATTCTCGCACGGGACTTCGAAATTGACAAGAAGGTCAATGTTCAAGCATTTGATTTTTTGTCAAGGACAAAGTCATTGCAACTTGATCGTCTGGGGTATCATTTCAACTACATGTACGGAGTATTCCGTATGTTCGGAATATAAAACTTCAGCCATCAATCGTGCAGATCACCTCGCGTAGCATCAATCACCTGTCAACAATGTACCATGCACCATGCACCATGCACCATGCACCATGCACCATATCGCTTCATCAAAAGAAACCAAAAATCGCTCGCTAACATCCTGTTCCTGTTGCAATATACGGAGTAAGAAAAAAAGGAACCTCGGGCGATCTATGTCAAAAAGACGAGAAAAACAAAAGACTTGAGTAGGGGGTGCTGAAAGAGCCGTAAACTTTTGTTGTTGAGCCCGGAACAAAAAAGAAACGCCATGCTAAAAGGGAAAGGGAAAGGGAATAGAAAAAAAAAGGAACAGGGACAGGGGTCATTGCTCATGAAGTTACTCCGTATTACCTCCCCAAATATGCCGGCCAGAAAGTAAGAAAGCAAATGTAAAGACATCGAGAGGATAGTCCTCTCAAAAGATGATTATGCGCGTTGAAAAATGCAAAGATGTGAACCAACCGAAGGCATTTTGCGTCCGGGTGGCATGATTCTTCAACAAGCACTGACAGCTTGCATCCTGGCAGCATCGTGACCACGGATGTTGCTAGTACCGATGAACTCCTCACTCGGTAATCTGAACACCCTGGGCCTGAAATATGACTCGGCATCTTCGGGCTCCTCTGTCTCGACCTCATCGGGGGTTCGACGGCTGCGTACGGCTGCCTCAAAAGTAGGAAGTTCATCTTCCTCAATGGGCTGCTGGTAACACTGCTCAACGCCGACCTGTAGTGGCAGGTTCAGCGTCACAGTGGTGTTGGTGGGTCCAACAGAGACGGTGAGCTGCAGTACGTAGGTACGTGAGATGAGGCACGAATAAAAGGTGGGAAGAAAGAGCTTCTTGGTGGTGGCAGGGACGCTGAATGGTATGTCGATGCTGGCCAAGTGACGAATGGGCGGGCCCTGCTTCTTCTTTTTCTTGCCGGTGGTATCGTCGGCCGACTCAGCTGACTCCTCATCGACATAGTTGCTCGAGTAGCCGGAATCGCGACGCATCATAGATACGTGTTGCTGACCCCAGGAGAGTTTGTCTATTGACTTGTTGAAAAGGGAATTGGTGGTCGAGTACGTGAGGCAAGGGTTCGTCGTCTGTGAGGCGCGAGCGCCAAGGTTCGGTAGCGTTTCGCTTGTGCCGCCACCAAAGAAGGTGGTGGTGAGAAGCTTGCCCGAGATCGAATTGATCTTGGGTGGGATAGCATCGACGCTTGCTGGCGAGAACTCGAGGTTGACCTTGACATTACTCATCGAGGCACCGTGTCCGTCGGCTTTGAGCATCACAGCACCAGGCTGGCCAGCCGAGACGTTCAACTTGCCTGCCTTGGCGGCGAAGAGGTTCTTGCGGATAGTCTTGTCCTTGGAAAGGTTGTAGCGCTCATCTCGGAAGGTAATGTCGAGAGGTGCGTCCTCGGGGAACGCAGGGAGAACCTTGACGACCTTCTTGGTCTCAACCAAAGTCTCCCTCTCAGCGGCACGCGGAGGAGTCCAAGTAGCCCTTGCCTTGACACAGTACTCAATATAGGTCATGTCCGGAGCCTGGTCATCCCCCTCCCAGCATCCAATCGAAGGGGGCGGCCTGAGATGCTGCTCCTTCACATTTGGAGAAGAGCAGTTGTGGGTGCAAGCTCCGAGGGTAAGCTCATGGGGCACGATGAACTTGAACGGGACGTTGTAGGTCTGGCCAGCCTTGAAAACACGAGGACTAGGCAGGTCGGAGTCGGGAATGGGCATGGTCAGCTTCATGAAGGTTCGGGACGAGCTGGTGGTGAACGACTGGACAAAATCGAGACGAACTGCGGCCGATCCGACGCAGATGATGTCGATGGTATCAAAGGGGGTGTCGCGGGTCGTGTTGACTTCAACGTGACCCGAGATCTTGGCGCCAGAGGTGTAAACCTTCGTCTTGTAGTGATGCTCCAATTTAACCTCCATGCTTGGAGCCTTGGGCTGATTGTTGTTGGCCTTGGGCCGTCCGGGGGCACGAATATCTATCGACATTGCGTACGTGTATGTATGTATGTGTGTGTGTGTGTGTGTGTGTGTGTGTGTGTGTGTGTGTAAAACCCTTGCTTCCTTCCTTCCGCTTGCTGTTTCTTTCTTTGTGTTTCTCCTTCCTCTTGGAAACCTCAAGTTCCTTCCTCCAACAAGGAGAATACGCGGTTCGTTCCTCCTCTTTTAAGAATGCTCGTTCTCCGCAAGAAACTATGCAAGCATCTGTGGAAATTGATGATAGGTTGCGATTGTCGAGAATCGTTAACACGATCCGATGACCCCTAGCGATTTTGCCGCCGTGAGGAGAAGGGGAGCAGAAGTGTTGTCTGTATAACGACTGAACGACACCGGGCCGGAGGCTTGATTCCAAAGATTTGATGTCGATATTAGGGCGTGGGATGCTTGATGACACAACGATCGATGTGTGATGAAGGCAGCGTGAATTGCTGGGTAGCTGATGATGTGGCAGAGGGAGGATATTATTAATGTATTAATAAGATGTGAATGCAGCAAAATCAGGGAAGGCAAATGAGGTGATTAACAGTAGTCCGATATGATGAGATGTGTCTTAGACTGATGACTGGAATCGTCTGAGGATGTGACGAGTATGGGGAAGAAAGAATACCATGATGGGAGGGACAGATGATAGGCATGTAGGGAAGGGAGGACTTCTTATTTCTAGTAAAAAAGGTGAAGGTGCTTGACCCATTTCTTTAAACCCAATAAGTCAATCTCAAGTCAACGGTGATGATTCTAGAAACGTGCCACCTCGTAATGAAACGGGACGCCGCTTTTCGTTGTAGGACCAGGAGAGAAGAGAGAGCGTGTAAGTGCAAGCCATTATACTAGACCCAGATATCTACTCCACCGACAACAAGCTCAGGACGGTCAACGAGCTTAGTATGTGCTGGCATCCATCCATCTGGAAATAGAAGCTGGACGGAGTATAGAGTACCGGTACCGGTACATGTGGTAGGTATCCGCTTTGGCTAGATCACGGAATGTATTGAAGCGCGGCTCTGGGTTTGAGCGCGGGCGAGCACGGGGCAGGGCAGCACGACAGGACTTGTTGATGTGTTCGGAAGACTAGACCAATCCTAACTGGCAAGTTGGGGCCAGAAAATCATAAAACCATCCACCTCGTTACTTCGGCCAGCTACCGGAGCTGCAAGCGGATCTTCCCCCCCCCTCCCCTCCACACCTCGAATATTTTACCACACAACATCCCACAATCCACACAACCTAAACACCAACATGGCTTATACAGAGATATCCAGACGATAATCAGCTTTGGCATCATGTCCACGACCTCACACATGGTATGCCCAAATCTACATGAACTTTTCCCATTTTTCTAGCCTTACGCACAACTTGAATACCATTTCTCACCTCTGGTTGTTTTCCTCCACCCCACGTGTGCACCTTGGCGAGCGCGAGCGTCTAGCATCGTCATTTTCCGGATCACAACCTCCGTGAAAGGGAAGTAAATCCAGCAACCAACCCATTGCAAGGTGCCGCACACAACTTTCATCACGTATATATAAATCGAGATCTGCAGCGCATTATCCCGTCCACTAAGCAAAAAAGCTGCGTGCCTGAGATCGTACCTGTAAATCGATGTACATAGTATAAATCGCCTTGGTTACTTGCATCGAGTTGGGTACTACGTGGAGTGTTATGACCTCAAAAAGTGGCCCTGGTGATGATTTTCATGCGTAAGGTGGCTGTTGCAATACTCCGTACACCCAAACATGAGAAAGAATTTTCTTTCTCCTTCTTCTTTTCTCCTCCCGTTCTTGGTCGGCCGACCGACGGCTTCGTCAACCCCCCAACTGAGCAGAATAATGAACCTTGATGAATGGGAAGCGGAAACCTTGGGTCACTTGTTCCCACTTGACGCTCTCGCGACCCGTGCTGCTCGTAATAGCTTCCAGGGCTGGCAGGCTGGCTCAAACTCGCTGCCTCCATCGTGAACCTCGTCCGCCCGGCACCGCCGCCGCCTTACAAGTACAAGCAATGGAGGCCAGGTACGGAGTACACGTTTTGGCTACTTTAGATGTAGCTCATCAACGGCTTCACCCACCGCTCTTTTCCCACAAATTAATCGCTCTCTCTCTTTCTCCATGTTGCAGTAATTGCTTCGGTAGCGACTCATGAAACAACGCTCGAACCTATCCCGCATTGGCACATGAAATGACAATTGTTGCGTTGTTCGTGGGGACCGGGCAACGTTCTGGATTGCGTTCTGAGAAAGTGGTCCCCTCAACCAAAGTTCACGATGGCTTCCTTTTTTCCCGCCTATTCATAATCAAATGGGGCCCATGAACGGAGTTTCCGTTCGGTAATGGAATAATCAGACAAGGGTAGTATTAGATCATTCGCTCCCTCCCTCCCTACCTCCCTCCCTCCCCCTTTGTTCGCCCTGTGAACCAGGAGGCGAAACATGCAAGCACGCAAGGGGAAGAAGTTACAGCGGCATCGAGGGGGGACGCAGAAAAGGCTCTGCTGCCGCTTGGCGTCCTACTTCCTCCTACACGATTTATTGCTGCGACGCGTGAATGGCACCGGACCGGTGTACAAGTAGACGGGGGAAGAATTTTTCTAGCTCCGAGTGACTGGCCTACATACGAAAACCGATCTAGTACTCCGTACACCGTAGTACTTAGTATTAGCAGGAAGAGAAAAAAATTGTTGTTGCTAAAATGGATGACACATTGATCCCATGACCTACCTGAATTTCCATCGTCACGCTAGGAGGTTTAAGCAAGAGCGGGAGCGACCTTGGTCGTGCATGAAAACTACCTAGGCACGAGCTCCGTACTCCGTACTTGCCAATCCTACCTACTTTGTGCTGAGGTTATTCCCGCCGACGGCGCCACCCCAACTTTTTTTCTTCTTCTTCTATTGGAAGCTTCAGAACCTCGCTCGGGTTCTTGCATGAGATGCGCGAGTTGTGGTTCGTGCGGGGAAGGAAAGGTAGCAAGCGCCAAGTTCCTTCCTCAAGATGTGTAAGTGACGGGCTCAAACTTTTGGGGAGTTGCAGAAGCTGGACGTGGTGCGACCCTCTCGCGAACCGAAAAGGAAAGAGGGAAAAAAAAAAAAATTCGGCTCCTTCTCCAACTGGTCACTACTGCTTGCCGTACCTGCAGTACACACACACCTCTACATACCATTCGTAATAATAAACGGATGTGAATTTTTTTTTTTTTTTTTTTCAAAGGAGGCGTAGGGCTCCTCCCACCATCAATCAAATCGATGGCGATATCTGACGTGCTCATCGTTGCCTTTGTTCTCCCACGGAGGCCGATATCGCTCGTCATTGGACGGCAGTTCTATACACTAAAAATCAAAGGTCGCCGTTTTCATGGTGCAAAGGAATGTCGACAAAGCGGCGGCATCTACGGAAATATTACTGTCAGCCCACTTACTGGTAGCGAAATGAGAAACATGGACAAAGAAGTATCGATACTTTCGGTACAAACCCCAAGATGCTACTCCGTACTCCGTACACAGCGCCGTATACTATTGCCCATGACACGACCATGCCAACAACCAGGATAGCTCCCGCGAAATGCTTCTGCAGCAATCTTTGCTGGCACGTTTCTCACCAGTTGGTCCCTGAACGCCTGCAAGCCCCCTGTGCCCCAGCCCACCTGAGGTAGGTAACATATTACCGCTCCCGATCATGCGCCTCCCCTCCCGACTGTCACCCTCCTGGAACATTATAGCATCGGCACCAGGGCTCAGGCAGCGCCCGAACGAAGGTCAAAAACCCATCTTTCTTCCCCTTCTTGGGCAATATCCAGCATTGCCCGCCCCAGCTTTGGCTCACACACAAGTGTATCCACCAATGGGGGGCGACGACCCCTACCTTCCTGCACGAATTGCCAAGCGATCCCCGATCTAGGTATAGCGTCTAGTTACTCTCGGGAAGCAGGCTAATAGTCATCGTGGTCGTCTTTTAGCCGCGCATGCGGTTCTGGAAGCTTTTGGATTCAATAAAAAAAGGACCCTGAATTTGACTCACGACAAGGGTTGGACATGCAACGTTGGCCTGCCCTGCGGACCTGCCCTTTACCAATAGCTCTGGTAATACTCCGTACACACGCATCGTGAAAAGCCTCATTTGCGAGCCTAAGGGCGGCGACCAGGATGGAAAAGTCGAGTGGTCCGCGTGATCATGTTTCGCTGTAGTATGCCTGTACGGCCTTACTTGTACGGAGTACGTTGACCCTGATTCCCAACGAACCGGGCCGGCCAAGATTTTTGGAAGACCCCATATATCTATCTGTGAACACTTGGTGAAAAAGAGGTGCTCGATTCGACATAGTACCAGTCTACTTGGGGTGATTTGTGCGATTCAAAACCAAAAGATTCCTTGGAGAGCGAGATCGTGGTGACACGCAACATAGAGGCAGGTGTATCGCGTAAATATTTTGTATGTATGTACGGAGTACAATGCCCCGAATGGTATCCACAGTGCTAGTTTGCTCACGCGAGGCTGCCAAAAAGGGAATTGGGATGACAATGCAAGAGAGAAGCCGGGGCAAAAGCCAAGTCTCGCAGCAAAGTCACTGCTGATCCGGGGCGTCAAACGTCCTCGGTGCGTCGCCGCGGTTTAGTAGTGGTGACGATCACGATGTATCATGCAAGGAACGGGGACTCTCATCTGCTTAGCGCTGGTTATGTGAACTTGATACACTTATAGGCGGAGATTCACCTCCTTGAGCATCGCGATGAAGGACATGGTGTGATGAAGGGCAGAGAGCATCTTGGCCTCAACCTTGTATATTCATGAGCTGGCTCATTGCTCTTCGTATGAACTTGCTAAAATCTCATCTACATGTTCGCTTTTTTTACCGTTCGCTCTTTTTACCAAAAAGAAATATGAAGTTAAACTTGCAGCGGCAAATTCAACATGAGTCCACCATTTCACCAGACTCAACAGACGGCTAATCGTGCCACGAGATGTACAGCATAATGCCGGCGCCCAATGCTACGGCAGAGAACTGCACGAGCATCTTCTTTAGCTCTTCGGACTTGTTTTTACCAGTCTCCAACATCTCGGGAATAACAGCTACAGTGCCGACATAAAGGAACGTGCCTGCAGTAAACGGCAACAGCATGTCTCCCCAACTCTTCGTTGAAGATGGTCAGCATGTATTACTTTGCATCCAGCTTTGATTGGAAGATGACTTACCAAACTTGTGCCCCATAGGCCGCCGTTTCTTGGGACACCCTCGGCACCATCGGCGCCAGCACCGCCAAACTCCTGAACGGCAATGCCGATGAGAGTACCTAGGAGTGCACCAATGGCCGTAACAAATTGTGACATCATGGCCTGACGCTTGCTGAAGCCTGACTGGACCAACAGGGCAAAGTCGCCGACTTCGTGAGGGATCTCGTGGAAGAAGACAGCCACGGTGGTAGTGGCGCCAATGGTAGGTGAGGCGTAGAAGCTGGCTGACATGGCCAGACCATCCGTGATGTTATGTGTAAAGTCGGCGCTATAAAAAAAAAAGTCTGGTTAGCAACGATGCGTGCGAAGCATGGAGAGGTGCATACATGAGGTTCAGATAGCCGCCTAGCTTCACGCTGGTGTTCACCTCCTTAGCAGCTTCAACGACCTCCTTGCTCTCCTTTCCACCTTTGTTCCTCTTCCTTGACTTGGTCTCGTCATTTCCGACGTCAACGCTAGAGCTCTTGCCCTCAATAGGGTGGGCGTGGTCATGGTTGTGGCCGTGGGAGTGCTCGTGCCCCGCACCGCCCGTAGCAATCCTTAACCCCTTGTCCATGGCCACAAAGGCCATGAAGCCAACCAGTATACCCAGGCCTAGCAGCAAGTTCCGGTTGGGCTCAACAAGCACCATCTTCACCCTGTAAGGTTCATCCTCGCCCACGAAGATCTCGGGCAGCAGGTGGAACAAGGTGTCGCCCAGGAGTCCGCCGACGGCAAAGGCCACCATGACGGAGAGAGAGGACGGGTCAATGTTGGGAGGGACGAGGGCGAGGAGGAAATTGGGCGGGCCGGAGATGTAGAGAGTCGCAAGGAGGGCATTCACAGCTGGGGAACCGGGGAAGAGCACGGCGAATATCTGGGCTGTGTAGCTCGACGGGGCGATGGCGTGGGAGGCTGCTTTGGCCGAGTTGAGGTCTTGGATGAAAGGACATGTCTGGCCACACATGCCTGTTAGCTGGATCCATTGCTTGTGCAAATTGAGAACGGAAAACATGATCTCTTACCTGCAGCTGGTCGTCAAGCTCCTCGAGGGACATGCTGTCCAGCTTGTGTGCCGCGGTGACGTCCTGCGGCGCGGCGTGAGCCACGAGGGCCAGGCACAGCGCCAGTAAGGTGAGGCGCAAGAGTAATGCCATGACTTGTATTTTTTTTTTTGGGGGGGGGCGCAATTATATCTCCAGCAAACCCAAACTCAAAAACACGGGGGGGGGGGAGCAAATAAAAAAAACCCAATCAAGGGAGAAAACGCAGCAATGGCGAGACTTGATGTCGGAGGTTCGGGGACAGCGGAGCCCCCCTGACCTTGTCTGACAGATGCTCTGGCAGATGCTTGGTGGTCTTGTCTGGGACTGTGGGGCGTTCCGAACTGTCGCGTGGGGTCGGGCTGAGCTTAACCTGGAATGAGCTCTCTGACGAAGGGAAACTTTGACGCTATTTGTTGTGGATATTTATTTGATGAAATAGATGGATATTGCAAAGAGTTGGAAGGATTGGGTTGATGGATTGAGGGGTAGATGGAGTATTAAATGCAGTTGAAATGCGAAGAAAGCAATCCTGTCCGCTTGCTGACATGCAGAACATGCAGCACGTTGAAGCAACCGTGTCATGAACGTCAATCTTCCTTACAATATATGCATGCACAGCACTACTACCTGGTTGATATGCGTGGTGTTGACCAACTTTCATGTTCATGCAAGGCAGTGAGTGTAGTACCAGCTTAGCACCATTCCGGCCGTGTCTTATTAACAATGATGTCAATCTCAATACTGTATATATGTACGTACACAACACACATATATACCAGTATATAGTACTACAGTAACTTTCTCCTGCTATGATCCGGGAGGCCCCCCTTTCCCAGATTATTGATACAACAACAACGACGACAACGACAACAACGAGAACAACAACAAGACGTTGTTAAAAAAAATACATCCAAGAGACGGCAAAAAGGAAAGATATTACATCATGCCAATGGCCAAAAGAATGGCGACGGCAGCGGCGCCCAAAGAGTTAAGTCTCGCGCCCGCAGCAGCGGGGGGAGGAGTCTCGGTGGGCGAGAAGCCGGGGGTGGACATATTCTGGCTGGGGGTCGTCTGGACGGGCGTCGACTGGACGGGCGGCTCGCCGTTGTCATGGCCAGGCTGCCCCGAGGGCTCGGGGACGGGGACCGGCGCGGGGCTGTTGTCCGTGGGCTGAGGTACGGGTTCGGGCTGAGGAGCGGTAGTGGGCATGTCCGTGGGGACGGCATCGGTAGGGAGCGTGCTCATGGACGGGATGGGACCGTCGAAGGAGGTGTTGCCGGAGGGGACGGGCTGGATGGGGGGCCAGTTGTCCGTCTGCGTTTCTACTGCAGTGGTCGGCGACGTCGCATGGCCGTCGTCTTGGTGGCTGGAAGTGGTTGTTGGCTCAAGGTCACCACCGGCTTCGGTTGTTGAAGACGACGAAACTGGGTCGCTCGAAGGGGAGACTGAAGGGGAGACTGAAGGGGAGACTGAAGCAGACGCGGAGACTGAAGCAGACGCGGAAACGGAGGGGGAAGGCTGCTCACTTGCACCGTCGCACGAGAGGTCGTAGAGCGGCTCCCCGCCGAGCTCGGCAATGACGCCGAAGCTGGGGTTGGGGGTGTCGGGGGCGGCGTCGAGGAGGGTGTACCACCAGACGTTTGTCGACCCAAACTCGGGGCAGCCAACCTCCTTGTAAAAGGTCCTGGCGTTGTCGGCCGAGGCGACGGCCTGGCCAAAGTTCTTGCCGCTGACGGGCCAGCCGGTCTCGGTGATCCAGACGGGCTTGCCGAGGGCGTTGGCCCGCGTGGCGGCGAGGGCGTCGTCGAAGAGCTGCTTGCCGTTGGCGATGGCGTTGGGCTTGGTGTCCTCGAAGTAAGCGTAGGCGTCCATGCCGAGCCAGTCGCAGGCCTCGACGAGGGCGCTGTTGGACGAATTGGCGTAGGAAGTCCACGTGTCGACGTGCCCGATTGGGGCGTCGCCGAGGCAGCTGCCCTTGATGGTGTCGCGCACCCGATCGATGTAGCCCACCAGCGTGTCCGGGTTCGCGCCGGCGTACTCGCCGTTCTGGATGCCCGTCGGCGAGTTGCGGTACAGGTCCTCGCTGCCCACCGAGATGCCGGCCACGAGGCCGTCTAGCTGGCCGCAGTACTGGTCAATCGTCTTTTGCAGGGCCGCGATCTCGTTGTTGAAGGCCTCGTCACCAGCAGACGCCCAGAGGCCCAGGAGCAGGCTCGTCTTGGTCTTGATGGCGGCCGGGATGGCCGAGATGGGGTTATTGGGGCTATCACCTTGCTGTAAGTTTTGAAAGCGTTTGGGTTAGCTTTTTCTTTTCTTTTTTTTTTCTCTCTCTCTCTTTTTTTATCTCAGAAGAAACATGAACCATGTTGAGGGAAAGGAATTCCAAGGGGGGGTTTAATTTACAATCATGGTGTAGATACGGGCACTGTCAAAAGCTCCGTCGGTGCCGGGCAGCTCCTTGGCCGCCTTGAACTCAGCCTCGAAGTCGGACTGCTGCTTGAGGGCACCGGTGGTGAAGGTGGCACCGTAGTTGAAGCCTCGGAAGGCATTGACGCCCGATAGGGCCACCGCGAGGGCGAGAGCCTTGCTGGTGAAGGCAGGCATGTTGGTTGTGTGTGTAAGTGGTGGTGGTGGTGGTGGTGGTGATGGTGGTGACCCTTTGGGCAGCCAATTATTATTATGATTGTGGGAGGGAGAAGAAGAAGAAAGTGCTTTATATCCTATTACTCTCACGGAAAACGATAAAACACAGAATGCACAAGAAGAAGAAAAAAAACAGGATGGGAGGAATGGGCATCTATTGGGAATCTAGAACTATATAAGTATGTAAGCAGGATGTCACCACGCCATTGGAGGAGGGATTGGATTCAGGTACGGCGAGCAAACCACCACAGGCACTATGCAGGAGAGTGTACTAAACGCACTACTTTGGGTATTGGCTATTAGGTACGGGATGTATGTACGGAGTAAGGAGCACGGTATTGTGATGTAGTATTCGTAGCGTGCGGTTGCGTGGCATGCTCCTCCTCGGTCCCACCACACACACCCATTGAGAATCATTGAGAAAGACACTGATCGGAAGAGAAGGAGAAGGAGAAGGGGAAAAACGTCAAAGTCTCCACAATTGGATACGATGCATCGATTTCGCTCCGAGTCTACTATCCACTCTAAAGTCCCGATCGTTCATCATTCCGATGCTCCTTGGTCTGAGCTCTGGTCTTTTCTTCTTTTTTTTTTTTTTTTTTTTCATGTCCTTTGCGGGAGATGAAGAAAGTTGCTTCTAGATTTCCGGCCCGGCTTGAACCGGAACATGGGCTCGTGATGCTGCCATGTTGCATCCCACCCAGCTATCAAAGCCAGTCTACTTGTAGGTAGACAGGCACGACTAGGTACCTGAATAGTCGTAGGCGGCCCAAATGAATACGAGCTTCAATGTCGTCATCTAAGAAACATACAAGTACACCAGCAATCCCTCCTCTTCCGTTCTCCAAAAAAAAAAAAAACATTCAGTAAAACACAGTGTGTCTGTCAGCAGTCCCAAGCTAATACATACTCGAATCGATGGATGAGGAGAAAAAAGGGAGAAAGAAAGAGGAAAAACTCTTCTGTAAAGAAAATTCTTTCACACACGATCGAGGGGGCGGCTCCAGTCAGGAACGTAACGCATCCTGCTGCTGCCGTCAGCAATTGCCCCTGTGACGGCGCGAAAGTCAATGTTCGGACACAGACCAGGAAAACGTTCCTATAGGCTCCTTTTTCCCATCTTTTTTCTCTTCTTAACTTTTGGAAATGCTTGTTCCTTGATCGAGAATGGTGGAGTCGCGGCCCATCAAGAAGTGTCTACCATTGGCGCTGGCTGCCTTTTCTTTAGCAGCGGCGTCAGGCTTTCAACTTCTGTAACTGCGGGCTCATTCAACGAGGGCCACTAGACGGATCAGACGATGCCGTAAAATACGAAAGAGCTGACGACGTTTTCTGCCCAAAAGCCGTGGAATGTTTCATGATGTGGTCCTGGCTCGAAGCTCACGGTCTATGCTTACCCTACGTCAATGCATGGGTTTCATTTTATGTCATTTGTTGAGATCAATCAAATACCTTGTCGTAATCAGAGATAACTCAAATATTAAAGTCCTTGTCTGGATTTTATAAGTTTGCTTGTCATGGAATATGTGTAATGCGTGGAACCTTTACACTTTGACAAACAACGTCGACCTACATACTATAGCCCCATAGACTTTTGACATTAGTATTCACATGCTTTCCAAATTCTCTAACTGTCATAATCTAGGCTTTTAAACAAGTCCAGGATATAGACATCTCTTGCTATCAGTAGCCTGTCGTTGCTTGATGGTAAGCTGATATAGGAAAAAGTGACATTTTCTTCGACTTTTCCTCACATATAGCATGGCAGTGTTTAAACAGTTTATACTACAACCATTACGAAAGTGTATTATTTCTCATTTTGCACCCGTATAATTTTTTTCTTCGGCGGTACCAAAGCCCCTCCCTCAAATTCGTGGTGGAAAAATCAACTTCCGGGCCTCAGCCCAAGGATATAACCTCACGTTACGCCACCACCTTCTCGGCTGATAAGGGGTATGCTTTTCCGAAGAAATCTTGCCAGCCTCATCAGCCTAAGGACATTCTCTTATCGTCATTGGCTTCCTTTTGCTTTTTCATACGCGGCTATAACCAAGTCCTGAGACCGAATTGACCCCGCAATCCCCATGTTGTGCATACACGGAAACGACGAACAACGGCGTTCTCATGGGGAAAATGGTGGTTGATGGTCTTGGGGTCTGGACTTTCGGCTGGCTATGAGATTCCATAGCAAGTTGTATAGCTTGTATACAAGCACTCATATATATAGGCACACAAACAGTAGGTAGTTGGTCATATAGTACGACCCCTCCAAAAAAGAAAAAAAAAAGAAAAAGAAAAACCTGCTACAAAACGAGCAATCCGCATTGCTGGGCTCGTCCAGCGGCTTCTCTGACCTGACCGGCAGAGAGCCATCGGGGGGATCTGGCAAAGAAACTGCGATATTGACCGCCATCATCGGCAACTTGGCTCTCCGAGTGCACCATGACACCACTACACGGCGCCCCAAAAGGTTCCAGAACAACCATCTCCGCGAGTCAGGCAAGCTGGACAAAGGAGCCCGACGCGTCTCTTTGACCCGCCCTTTGTGGGGAGAACGAACCTTGTCTGCCCTGCCCTGCCGTACCTGAAGTCGAAGAATATATCAAGGTTGCCGTCAATGCCCGGCGCCAGCGATGCCGAGCTCCCTGACCAGGCTTGTGGAGGACGAGGTCAAGAAGCAGGGCCTCGATCTCAAGGTTGGCTGGGCGGGATCCCTCGCGGCGGGCCACCTGGTCGAGTGCGAGAATATTATCGCTGAGATCGAGCATGACGGCACCAGCGTCCCAAGCAGATGGACATCCTCAACAAGTTCCTTTGCAGAGGCCGCATCTAGACATCTTTAAAGTTAGCAGATAAGCTGCATAAGAATTGTCTGAAAAAAAAAACAACTGATTCTGAAATTATGCGTCGGTTTGGTCATGCTGTATTATATATATATACCCGCGAGTTTCCTCATGCTCTTTCAGATAAAGTTATTTAAACCTCGACAGTTTTGAGAAACGTGCGGCTCTCGTTGCCCTCCACCACCTTGACCAGTGGTATCAAATATGGCTCATCCAGCTGGTCCTGAAACCGCCGCATGTATGCCTGCGCAACGCGCAGCCAACTTGCCTTCTCAGCCCTGCTCGCCCCCTTGCCCTCCCAGACCCAGATATGCTTGCCTCCGTCATCCAGCAAGAAGACGTCGTCTCCGTCCAAGTCTCCTTTGCGCACTGGTCCATTCTCCTTGACGAGGTCGAAAGAGAGCTGGCCCGATGCATCGCTGAGCCGGAAGAGCTTCTGGTCGTTGTTGCCCTCGGGCTGTCTGGAGCCATGAGCCATGGGCCGTCTGTTCTGGAATCCCGTGGTCGGCGTATCGTCGTCTCCGCCCAGCAAGTTGATGATGCGCCTGGAGCTCGGCTCATCTTGGGAGACGACCTCGACGTCTACATGTTTTGCGGCCGTCATTTCGTGAACCAGCTGCGCCGCCTTCGCCTTTTCCATGGGGCTGCATTTGTCTCCCTGCCACACCCAGATCTTGTCGCCCGCGTCTAGAACAAACACATCTCCGTCGTCTAGACTCTTGTATGAAGGCTCAACTTCGTGCACGACCAGCCCGTCGGCGCCGGGGTTCTTGAAGACGCGCAACAGCGTAAGAATCTCCTCCTCTTCTTCCTCTTCAACGTGCCTGAAGCCGGACCTGACGCCGCCGGAAAGAATCTTCATCTTCGGGAAGAGGGACAGAAACTCATCCGAGGGGGCACTCTGGATCTCACGGTGCTGCGTAGCTACTCCGTTCAGGAACTCGTCCAGCTCCACGGTCTTGTACGCCGCGGTGCCCGCCTCATCTTGCGTCGTGTGTGCGCCCAGCCAGAAGAAAATCTCATGACCTAGCTTGGCCTCCTCATCTTCTTCATCTCCAATCTTGCAGGAATATAGCATGATGTAACTGTCTCCTTCGTGGAATTGGCCATACTTCTCCCTGGGCCAGGGGACCACCTCGAACGACTCAATGCGCCAGATGCGCAGCCCAGCCTCCTGGCCTACTTTTCCATCCGTCCAGGCTGGCTCTGTTGCGGCCGAGTTGTACTTGACTTGGTGGTCTATGTCTGTACCTATGAGCTCGACGTTGCTGTCCTTGATGTCGTACTCCTTGAGGTGGACGAGGCCCTCGTTGGGTGCCATGATGACTGGGGGTTTCTGGCGTTCAAAAATTGGGGTTGAACCGAGGGCTCAAATTATCAATGTATTTTGCTATGAGAATAAATGGTAAAGGACAAAGAATCATTCTTCATTCTTTGAGATGACGAAGCTTTGCGTGTAAATCAAGAGCTGACATCGAGCTTATGCGGGCAATGCGGGGGGGCTGCCCACTGCCCACTGAACCCCACCACACCAGCTCCGTCTCTTTGGCTCATCGGACGCCGGGCTTGAATGCACGCTTGGCAGCTTATGACCGGTGACAGGGGAAAAGACCATAGCTGAGTGAATCACTTGAGTTTTTGAACCTTTTTTTTGCATTGTTTGATTAAAGTCATGGCATCTCTGGTCCAAGTCGCGAATCTGGCTATCGCAGATTGTTGACTACGCTACCTACCATGACCGCACACTCCCTATCCCAATTCTCGGGCTTCTCCTTAGTCCTAGCCCCTGAAAGTGCGTTGGGTGGTTGGCAGCCTCGTATCACAGCTTGCTTGAGGACGTCGCCGACGTTATTCTTGTTTGTCCTCAGTGTCCTTGCTACCGCCCCGCCACGGTTGGCGATATCCTGCACGCGCGAGCCGAGGCTGCTTGCCATTGTTCGCCAAAAGTACGAAGGCAGAGACCCTGTCTCAAGATGCGAGAGTAGATACTGGAGAAGAGGGACCTGTTTCTGCTGGGCCGAGGTGGAAATAAGGGGATGAGTTGGTGACTTTGTTGCCTCGAGGATTATCTCTAGGGAGACGATGTTTTGGCACTTAGCCGTTACCTCGGCCAGGGCCCTATCCAGCGTAGGTAGCTGGCCGAGAGCGCGGGACAGCACAGTGATGCTGCTTTGCAGGGCAGAGCGTATGTACGTCTCTAGAGCCTGCAGCAGGAAACGAGGAACCCACTTATCTGGCTTCGTTCCCAGAGTAGGGGAGAGTAGGTATAACGCCGCCGTGGCAGACACTAGCCTCGACCGGGCCTCATCACCCTGAGCAAAAGGCATAGAGTTGGGGATCGAGAATTCCCGCACGATCCGCTCTGACGTTTCTCGGACAGATCGCTCAATAGGAGTAACCACGATATCCTGCAGACTGCGGATGGCATCAACCCTGTTGAGCCCATGACCTTCCTCCCCCAAAGCCTTCTTCTCCAATATCTCTCTTAGAGATAGAATCGTGTATGAGCACCGCACGAGCGAGCTGTGGTCTCCCTTCTCGTCCGAGCGCCCAACCTCGGCGTGTTGAGCCTCCAGCTGCCTGCCTAGCTGTAGACATCTCCCGACTGCTCTGCCTAATCTGAGCGTCTCCCATAATCTCAAGGCCACCTGCCGTACTTCGTCTGCCTCGGCATGCTTGTCAATCACCTCCCGTTCGAGTTGTTTATAGCTGTCATTCAAGCTCTTGATCTGGGCATCCAGTTCGGAGATGATGTGTTTACTGGCGGTGGTCTGCTCCTGCGTGTGCTGCAGCAGAGGGAGGGCGGAGCGCGTCGTAAGAAGATCGATGTGGGAATCTACTTCCTGTGCATCAAAGAGGACCTTGGACAGGGGCGTTGAAAGATCGAGGGGCGAGTCGTTGGGGTTGTTGGTTGCTACCACAAGAGAGTTGGCAAAGGATGCGGGAGTAAATTCGGGGGAGAGAAAGGTCTCGTAGTCGACGTAGGACGGCTCGTCATCTTGCGGGGAGGTAGACATCGCCATTGTGAAGTGTGATTTGCTTTCGCTCGGTCCTGACCGGAAGCATTGGCAGTCGGTAGCATGGAAGCTACGGAGGATCGTTTTCGTGGGGTTGGTTACGCTAGCTTTCCCATGTTTACGGCAGAAACTCCACACTGGAAGAGGAAAAAAAAAAAAAAAAAAAAACCAACCGCTACCGGCTCCGGCGTTCCCTTGCCCGACAACTCCGTAATACAGAGAGTGAGGCGATGGGAAAGGCTGCAGTGCATTAAGAATTACAGGCCAATCACAATCTAACGGATTTGACGCCCCACGCGACTTTGACCATCATGGAAGGCGGCCGTTATTTGCCGAAGACAGACAAGAGAATTGTATAATGACGTTTCTCGAAGGAACAGTGAACCGGTGACCGCACCCACCTCTAGATTTTCGACTTTGGCTCTAGAAGATGGCATAGGGGGGGGGAAGATTTCCACCAGGAGAGTTTCTTCCCAAGTGGGAATCAAGTGCATGTCAATTGCAGACTGACTCGGAGAAACCGTTAGTGGTAGCCCATTGGCTGGATGCTTTTGTTCTTCTTTTATTCCCAACACTAATCTCCCTGATGAAGCGCATCAACGAGTCGCGAAATAGCGGATTCCCCTTCTCGCGCAAAGAGGATTTTCGAATCCTCACTTTCTCGCTCCGTTTGCTGTGTTCAGCACTAACAGATGAACCAGGCTAACAGGCCGGGAGGACCGGATCTGCTGCGTGGATTACCCGATTCTGGCGGGCCACCCCCAAGCCCCAAAGGCATCATCCCCCACTGAGGCCAAAACCTGGTTAGCCAGGACAGAATATTATGACCAAGATTCACGCATATGTACGGCCAAACAGGACCAGTATATTTTGACATCCAGTCATCTGGAAACACCGCAACCACCAATTCGGGGCGAGTCGTACGCTCCAATTCGCGTCGCGCGGTGTACTCCCGCTGTTAACAGGCAACGCAGCAAAGCTGCTTCGCTTTAGTGCCGGAACCTCCAATTCTCCTTTAGCTGTGCGGTCTTTCCACCTCCCATCGCGTCCCTTTTTTTTCTTCTTCTTCTCCCTTCCCTCCCCCTCTCCTTCTGGTCATCGTCTTTCTCTTTCGAGAAGATTCAATCCGTCCCTTTTTTTGTTTCCTTCTTCTCCCTCTTGACGGATTGGCTCAACCTCGACGGACGTCCTTTGATCCCTTCATCTCCTTCTCCCTCGAGCGAAGCGAGCCAGGGAACAGACGAACAGCGCATCTGCTGGGTTGTCTAAGTAATCAACATCCACCCACCCGGCAACGGGGGCGGACCGCAACCATGGCTGCCGACCTCTTCAACTTCAACTTTCTCGACCGTCGGGACTCTGGCCCTTGGCCTGCCGGCGATAATGATACCGATACTATCCTGGGCGGCAACCACTTCAATGTCACCACCTTGCGCGAATGGAACTTCACATACTACCCCGACAATCAGACCATGTCCAACGGTAGCAAGTGCTGGCTGACCTTTGAGCCCTACCAACCCGTCGAGCTCTACACCAATGGCAGCTTCCTCAATGCCACCAGTTGCTATACTGTCACTAGGGATGTCGGCCCCCGTGGCATCATCGGTATCGGTTTCGCAGCCGCCTTCTTCGCGACCATCGTCCTGCTTCTCACATGCCTCGCCAAGCATGGTGCCCTCTACCTCCCGTCGTCTAGCCGTTTCTATCCTATTGGCCGTCGCTGGCAATGGTACTGGGGTTCCTTCATCTGCGCCTGCGGTGTCATTGGCCTGCTCCTGAACATCGATGTCGACCGGTATTATCTGCAAGAGCTACCGATCATTGTCACCGTCTTCTTCTATTACCTGATGTGCATGGGTGTTTTGGCAATGACCTGGGAGGCCGTGCGCCACTGGGGCAGCTGGCAGGAGCGGCAATACATCGACCCGAATCCTTTCATCCTGGATCAAAATGATAAGCGTGCCAGATTGGAGCTGCTGATTCCTCTGTTCTTTTATTTCTGGGTCTGGATGAACTTCTTCCTTACTGTCCCCAGGAATTGGGAGTTTGCGTGGAAGCAGCGCTCGCCCGAGCAGACCGTGGAGAAATGCATCCCAGAGGCCACTGGTGCTCGGTTCAAAGCTGCTGCTTTCTGCTTGTTCATCGCCTGGTGCACCATTGTTTTCTCCATGTGGCACTCCATCAGGCATTACAAGCCTCGCAATCGCGGCCTCTTCAACCGCATCTTCGGTTTCGTGAGAGCCGTCCCTCTTCGCTTCGTTATCCTTCTGCCCATGTGTCTCGCCGTCGTCGCCTATCAGGCTCTCATTGCCTGGGACTTTGACTACTCACTGGTAAAGGTCAAAGGGCCTCTGGGTATTATCTATGGCTGGGGCTATGGTGTACCCCTTGTCATGTGCTGGATCCAGATCGTGTACGGTTGGGCCAACCCCAATGAGGACAAAGAGCTCATCAATCAGAGGCGAATTCGCGGTGAGATGCTCGACAACGAACTCGGACTCACTCGTAAGCCCGCCTGGTGGCGCCGTGTCAAGGGTGAGCACATCAAGGGTACATTCCGTGATCAACTTCTCAAGAACGTCCGCGAGGTCGGCCAGACCAGGCACGTTGGCCGCAGAGCTGAGGGAGACATGGAAAGAGATATTCGGGCTGACATGGAGTCTGCGGCCCGTGGGGATGACGGTCCCGGCGTCGAGCTTCGCAACCTGCGTCGAGATGATGCCAACCCCTTTGACGACAGACCTGGTGCTCCCCGCCAAAATTCTCGACGATCTGTTCTCTCAGGAGTCCCGACGCCCCAGCACCAGAGCAACGACCGCGCTCTTGCACTGGCCGCCAGCCTGCTCTTCCCCGACGGCGAGGAGGTATCCCAGAGGGACAAGGAGCAGGAGGCCGAGCGGCGCCGGCGGCTTGAATACATCACCGGCGATGGTCTTGATCGAAGGGATCCCCCGCCCTACTCGGAGAGCAGTAGGGCAACGGAACCCCAGAGGAGACCTCACAGTACTGGCCGCAGCAACAGCGCCAGTAGCACAAACTCCATCTCTTCCCCACCTCAGAAGATCCGCAGCATGTTGGATCTGTAGGAGAGCGAAGAGATGCTGTGGAGCATTTACAGCGATGACATATAGAATATTCTTGGACAATGAGACAATGAATTAGTACTTCACTTATAATGCGAGCAATAGACCTAACGTAATTCACCCCTGAGCCACTTGAATCGGAAATTTTGGACTAAGACTAGTCTTCTGAAGGCAAAGACGCTACCAATATAGGGCATTATGCGGAAGATATCTGGCCAGAGTTAAGGGGTCCAGTTCTTTAATGAGGGATCGGGAACAGTCATGTCAGCTTCAATCTACGTAGTTGAATGCAACGTAGTACCCTGAATGACAAGAGCTGAAGAACCAAGAGGCCGAACGAAGTCCAAGACTTACGTTGCAAGACTCGGTTGCCCCCCCCTGACTTCGCAGTCTCAGGATCTGACACCCCAATGCGATTCACTCAAGATGGAAACCAATACCGAGTCTCACACACCCTGGCTCAGGAAAACGTGCCACATGCATATTCAACTCGTGGCATGCCAAAGAAACCACGGGTTGAAAAAAGTAGGGGGGCGAGTGCGTCATGCAGGGCGTCATGCAAGAAAGTCTGATCTACATTCGCGAGACCGTGAAAGAGTGCCGCTATACATCTAGATCGAAGATCTTGGTGCCTGTGGGCTTGGCGGTTCCAGAGTGGTTACATACATAGAGCGGCGGTGAAGGTTCATAATGCAAGGGAGACTCGCCGGCCGGTCAGCCCTTGTTCGAGGAGTGCGACTAATAAGGGATCAGCGTTACCGACGCTTGGCACGACCAAGCTTTTAACGCCTTGCATCTTTTTGAGGCAATGCATATTATAAGCGGGAAATCCTCGATACACACTCCAAGATGTTTGAGTGCGCAATACCAAGGCACTTAACCGATCCTAGGTTTAAAACCGCTCCCGCAGCATATCCTCGCCGCTCATGTACGGCAAGTCGCGTGGATTGCAGGTACGGCCCGCAATGTCTTGCAATCAATGTCTTTTGTCTGAACAAGGATGTTTTTAGAAGAAAAAAAGACCGGTCAGAAGCTAGGAAGAACTTGCCGTTTGCGGATTTGTTGAAGATTGGTTTTACATCTTTGATACAGTTCAGCTGAGATGGACCAGGGTCTGGGAAGGGCTGAGTGAGCATTGAGGATTGGAATGCAGAAAGGCCGCCGCTAGACATCGACCCGGGCGGCGTCGTTTGATCGGCCCCGAGGCAGTGTGCTGGGAAAGTTGTTAGTTCTCTGCAGTCCGGGCGGAACATCCAGCCTGGTGATATCTGTGTGACGTTTAGACAAGTGCTATTCTGACCTAAAGCACTGTTCATGCTCTTGATTAATGTGTTATTACTAGCCCTCTGACGATAAGAACAGTAAACTGGCTGCAGCCATATCCAGTATAGTGAAACTCGAGCCAGCGAGATCGAGCAGCGATATGGGTCAACCGTCCTCCGTAGTGAAGATTCGTAAGTAGGTAGATGCTAGGATGTAGGATTCCAAGCATCGACGGCAAACCCAAAACTCTAGAATGTGCCGCAGAAGTTTGCCATACCTCTGTTGGATGATTCTGCTTCTTGTAGAATTTCATCACAATCCTGAGGATTCGACCAGGACCATCCAGGACCAGACAATATACGTCTTTTTGCTAGAGAATGTATACATGTGATGTATCGTACCCGTGCACTGTTGGTGACGGCCTAATATCTATTGGCGCATCGAACTTGGCAACTCAAGGTATAATGTAGAAGATATAACAATGTGTTGCCGAATGACACACCGTGATTGGTTAAGTGACATGCCAATTCATGCCAACAGAGCAGTGTGAAATTTCGGGGGGTCCAGGCTCTTCCATAGGGCCGTAGTAGACTGTAACACCGGTCAACTCCTTGTCTGATGCGCGGGATGCAACGGCGGTTCCTTGTATACCCTGAGATCTGACCATGGCGGTAGTATCCAGGGACGACACTACATCCTTGTGGTTGCACAAAAGAGGTCACGTTGGCCGGCATGGGGCACAGCGAGCCCAGAACAAAACAACATGTTCCGAGCCAGGCAGACGAAGAGTGTCGCATGGCATCTGAGACAGGCAAGGAGGTTCGGCACGGCTGGAGCGACAACAAGCTGACAACATTGTTCATCATCGGCATGGTACCGAGAAGTTGGCTACCGAGATTCCCAAGCCATGAGCAAAGCCGCGGACTGGTGAGTGGCAGCAAATGAGCCCCAATGGTTAAGGTGTATTTAATGAGGTGCAGACACCTAGCTGGGATATTGAGGACCCCGCATTCATGATATGACGGTCCGAATTGGATCTCACATCCATCACTGCCATAAGTGGCCATTTACCTAGCTAGATTATTGGTAGTAAGTAGTAGTAATGGCACAAGAGTCAAACAAAAACTTCCCTCTGGCCAACGGGCAGCACCGTGCGTGCCATAAAACGTCAATTAAGTTTATATGGATGTAAAGCTAACAGCAGTAGACTAAGCTCTGCTTCCTGCGTTGCTGAGCTGAGCTTAGCTAGGAACATCTGGAAGAGAGCGCTGGTGGAGAGTCCACTTGAACGTGGTCGACGGTGAGGAGAGTTGGAGACCTTGGGATCTGGCTAGGAACGGATGGAATCCACAAGGCTGTGAAAATGGATGCCACGCCAAGTAGGAGTCATATTGTCGGTGTGCGACCGCGTCTTGAAACTTTTTCTTTCTTCCCTCTCTCTTCACGTTGGAAGCAGTGAGAAGAAGGAACAGAACAGTGCAGTATGTGGTGGCTGCAAGCGTGTTGGGAGCTGAGCTGTGAGATGAGTAAAAAACTGCCCAATAAGCAGCCCCCTCGCATGAACCAACCGACGGGGAAACGATGGAAGCATGCATTATGGATGCTACGGTGTGCTGATAATGCAAATGTAGTACGTTGGTAATGAAAGAAGGTCCAAAAATCAGGCGTAACGACTTTCTGTTGACGAAATCAAAACTTGCAGGTCCCGGCCCTTGACCTGCAAGTGTACCTAGTTTGCCGCAGCCAACCACCATGCCGGTGGTCTCGGGGCTGATTTTGCCATGGGTGTTTAACAGTCTCTCCAGTCGCAACTGCCCTTTGAACAGTTGCCCCGCTCCACCAGCTCTACCCCTCGCTTCATACCCACGATGCCTCCTGCCATACGAGAGATACGATGGTCCGTCCCCTCTTCTGGCTCTGTGCTTCCTTCGCAACCGGGGAACTCCTCTTGACGGCAAGAAAGGGCTCTTTTGACGGGATCTACCTCACTCAGCGGATGAACTGACCCTTGAGGTGCTCCAAGGTAAGCTGCTCCTGATACTTTCTTCTCTGGAATGACTCAGAGAGCTTCTGTGCAGTTGTGGCCAAAATTTTCCCCATATTAAGGGTCCTGTTGCGTGAGCAAGCCAACAACTCAATAGTCGTGATGGCAGGCATCAAGGCTTGGGAAGCTCGACGCCATCGTCATCTAGCAGCAAGCGTCATTCTAAACACCCATGTACCTGGGACCCGCCACGCTAAAATATGTACGAGGGTGCAGATGACCTCGTACCTTACGTCGACCTGAAGCTGAGGTGCCTTAGTAGCTACGGAAAGCATACAATATACGGAGCACAGGACAAGACAACACAGACCCAGATGCGTGATCAACATACAAGTATGTGCATTGCATTTTTTTTTTCATCTTTTTTTTTCTTTAGTTCCGTTGTAAGCGGATTCCTGCATGCTGGCAAGCGCGAGGGCCACTGTAGCCACCGGCGATGGCCGTCTCGTCTTGATTTGCCTTGTCTCGCCTTGCCTTGTCTCGCCTCGCCTCGGGGGCACATCCACGGGCTCCGTGGCTGCTAAACATACATATAATTAGTAGTGGTTGTAGTGGTATGTCTGAGTTGTCATGTCTCAACACAGTACAAGTTGCTGAAGTCCCCGGCGGTGTGGTTGGGGCCAGGCTCAGGGTCATCCAGTGGGCTCAGGGCAGTGGATGGGGGGTGGATGGCTTGTGTGGCACCCTTGGATCGAGGGCAACCAAGCATATCGATAATCCAGCCATTCGCCATGATGGTATTGCACTATTGCAGCGCGAAGTTAGTTAATGCCGCTGTCACCCCAAATCCGGGCGCAACATACGCCTACAAAATACACATGCATCCGAGGCAAGGCCAAGGCCAGAATGGAAAATGCTGATAGAGAGAAACACCGTCGCAATATCCTCAGCTGCGGCCGATGGCCTCAAAGCATGCCATTGCGCGCATCGTGGGGATACATGGCATATCTCGTTTTCTGCTGCCGCTTGTTGCGCAGCTGGACAAATAGGCTCTGCTCGTGAACATGCTAGCGTCAGGCCCAGGCACCACTACGCCGTAGACCGAGATCATAGGCACATCATCGTCCAGCGCCCGCGCATCCGCCCAGCCCGCCCCCTGGGCTGCTTGGCTAATACTGGAACACAGCATGTTACTTACGGCGCCGAGTGTGTGTGTGCGCAGGTAGTGGAGGGGTGAGCTAAGACCGGTTGGTAGACCACACTCGGCCTGGTTGGCTGAAAGTGAATCGAAACCCAGGCGCCGGAAGCGGAGTCCACCAGCGTGGAAAATAGCTCCAGAGCCAGAGCCCAGAGAAGGACGATGGTGTGTGGTGAATGATTCGGAGTCGACCACATTCAAGGGACAAAGCAACACTTCCATACCACTACGGAGTACCTACAGACATCATCGCCGCCTCCGTCGTCCACTCATCGCCACGCTGTCCCTGCGCTGGATCGTTCGCTGACACTACCCAATAAACTGCGAACCCTGCACCGAAAACAGCTGGAACATGCGATGACCCTTCTTCTTTCTCCCTCTTCCCACATCACCCTCGTCATAGCCATTTACCGTCACCATCACCATCACCACCACCATCTTTTTCTGTTGGATATTCATTATTCTTGGTCCCTCCGTCACACCGACACCGAATCTGGCCGATTACCTGGGCGACCCTGCATGATATACTAACACTATCGCTGCTACCACCTACCATTATTAGTTCTTCCAACATTCCAGCTTAAGGACACTGTCCAACATCCCCAACCAGTAGCACTCCGAGTCTACCTAGCGCTCGGACAATCGATCTCACAGGTCGCCCATCTTGTCTTGTGTCAACGTGCAGCTTGTTCGGCCGGAGACCACGCTCATCCTTGAATGACTCGACTTGGCATCCGACATCCTGCATCGTATCTTTTGACCATATTCCTACTTTCCCCTTGGCTTCCCCTCCCCTCAATCTCTCCTTCCTCATATCTACTTCTACAATCTCACCAAAATCGACCTCCTTCGACCTTTGATCTGGCCTCATCCGTCCTCAGACTTACTTTTCCTCCTACTACTTGTGGTACCACCCGCCATACAATATTCTCTCTCGCTCTTTTGTGCATTCAGATCGTCCATGATCCGAGACCATAACGTCTTTTCTCTTTATTTCTCCCAGCCTCCCGAGAATCAATCAGACTCCGTCTCAGGACCCAGAGGCCAACCAAGCGAAACGTCGCCCCTCCGTCCCGTCCGCCGAGGGCCCCGCAGCCGTACCCACCCACTACTCCCTCCCTGCTGCCGTTGTGCTGCTTTGAGGTTGTTCCAGTGCTTGAGACGTCGTCTCACTTATTCTCAGCCTCACTGACTGCGCATCATAAGCGCCTGCACCCCTCGGTTCTGATAAATTCTATCTTATTTAACCCATTACTTGGCCGACAAAGATCCATCTTATTCCAACTGGCGCATCGTCGCCGTTCTCATAATTTCGCTCTTACATTAGTCCTTCCCCGTCGTCATGGCGGCGGCCTTTCGACCGGTGAACTCGCCCCTCGCCCCCGACACTATTAAGGAAAACATCATGACGCCATCACCGGCACCAACCTCAGCGACGCCACGACCGAGCACCGCACCACATCCAAACACCTCTGTAATACTAGACGATGCTACGACACCGACCCGAGCGAAATTCACCCCTACGAACTCTGCACAACGGTCATTGCCCGCAAGCTCTTTTCCGCAGGCTGCACAGGCGCACGTCCCTAACGCTGACAAATCCCGCGACACCAACTCGCAACTGTCTGCCTCGCCCCTAGAGACTAGGGACTCGGTGGATGTCGATATGGATGAGTCGGACGGCGAAGGGGATGGACAAGGTTCGGATGATGAGAGCGTCAACGCCGATGGTACTCGGTCGAGTAAGAAGAAGAAATCGTCACAGCGCTTCTTCTGCACAGAGTACCCACCTTGCAACCTCAGTTTCACGAGAAGCGAGCATCTCGCTCGTCACATCAGGTTCGTATCATCTTTGTGTGCCTTTGGCCCAAGATGACTGTTGTTAACGTGCCTCTCCTGCAGAAAACATACTGGAGAGAGACCTTTCCAGTGTCATTGTTCCCGACGGTTTTCACGACTAGATAATTTGCGACAACATGCACAGACTGTGCACGTGAATGAGGAAATTCCAGTTGACTCGTTGGCAGCCTCCGGTTCAAGGTTCCAACGGCAAATTCGAACCGAGAGAGTGAGGCAAGCTGGAAACAGGGCGAGAGCCTCAACTGGAGGCAGTGCCGGTGGGCCACCCCGTGGGCATTCCAAGTCTCTGTCCACGTCCAGTATCAACAGTATAAGCTCGGTTGGCTCAAATTACAGCGCAGTGGCAGATGCCCGGCGTCGTCCACCATCTATAATCATGGCCGATCCGCGGACACGCCCTGACACTTCATACTACCGGCCTCCATCCCCGAGTGACATGAGTACACCAGCTTCCTCGACGTTCTCGACAGTCGGGCAGACAAGCCCGCGCTGGTCCGCCATAGGATCACCCTCAAGCTCACACTCGCGATCACAAAGCATGTACACGCCAGACTCACGTACCCCTAGCCGGCGGCTGAGTTTCCCTTCAGGAGTTGGCCCACAAACTCCGGGGCACAATCAAACACCAGGCCGGCCTACCTTTGGTGGACCTGGTCCCATGAATAGTTCAAATAACGGCATTTTCTCGCCTGCAAGCAGTAGCATGGTTTCATCGCCTACCAGCTCCACCTTCTCGGGTCGCCGCGATTCCACTTCGAGTGCTGCCGACGACGCCTGGAGGCGCCGTACGTGGCATCCGGATAGCCGCAGCTACACTAACAATCCGACACAGCTTAACAATGTCACCAACCAGTCGCATATGCGCTCAAATCTACCACCACCTATTGCGAGCTCGGCGAACGCCCAATCCGGGATACGACTTCCAGGTATAGAGTCTTTTGGCCCTAGACCTCAAGGCGGACCGCCATCGCCCCCAAGGCGACAACCATCTCCGATGGCGATTGAGGCCCACCCTGGGCCCCGGCCTCCAGTTCTACATGGGACACCTGGCGAAGATGAACGCCGAAATCTCAATATGTATGATGCTAGCATACAGAGAGGCTTAACTCGCCTAGACATCAGTCATACCACGCCACCTCGTGACAGCCCCGGAGCATGGGCCTCGGAGGCTCACAGTGCTGTTCAGGCTCAGGGGGAAACCCTTCGTGGGGGCCACCAGGCCGTCCGTTTCGAGCAACCGCCTCTGAACCCTCTTACGTATCAAAATGCGGTATCTAACCAGCAAGGTCAGAGCTTCCATCAACACACCATGTCAGCGCCTTCTCTTGCCAGTTCTCGGGAGAACCGGAGGCGAGCATGGTACAATGGCCCTACAGCGGCTCCTCGCGAGGAATGTCCAAGGGTTCCCCTGGACCCAAGAGTTGCACATGTGGAACGAATGGTTCATCCGAATTTCAACGGATTTAGTGGCTTCCCGGCCCGTGAACAACACCCTGTTCACCACCAGGTTCAACATCCACCAGGCTCCCAAGTGCCGCAGCATCAGTCACAAATGCAGCCACAGCAGCAGCAGCAGGGCGCGAACAGTCCAGATCCAATGCGCCGCCTGGACGCTCTCGCAGCAGTCGCTACGTCTGAGGGCTCAACCGCCACAGCCTATTAAGATCGGAGCTGTGTTCGCCTCGATTAGTCTGGTATTTTTCTACTTTCTAGCAATCAACCAAAAGGTTGTGCTTGTGTTTCTTAACCCAACTCGGTGTTTGGGGGGCGTACAGCAAATGATTCTCGTACAGCTACGACAGGTCCTTGATTATGTTACATCCTTCCTGTTTTAGACATGCAGGGTACCCCATTTAGCTACTAGGTAGTTGTGCTTTGCTCTTGTTTCCAGTTTCACAGGATGTTGTTGGCTGGGTCGAACTAGTCCCTTTTAGACGGATTTTGCCTTCCTTTGCGATACCTGGGTAGGCCTCTTTGACACATTTCTTGCTTTTTATGTTTGTTGGGCGCCTCTGATTTCGCTGTCACGGTCCGCTTATTTCTTTTTTATTTGCTTTACGATTTTATGAGATACCTCGTTTATGGGACTTTGGACGACATGGATTGATCAAACGAACGGGAAACGACTGAAGCTTACGTCCTCATTGGAAAGATACCCGAGCTGTTTTGCACACTGAATCGTAACGGGGAATCTGGATGGACGGTGGAACTCCGTCAGCCTAAGGACTGTGTACTAGGGCGGTCGGCTTTGTTTCTCGGAGAATTGATACCCAGAGGGCATGCTGTAAAACAAGTAAACGTGTTTGTACAGTGTATGGATCGTTGCAGTTGTTTTGTGATGAGTTTTACTAGGAGAATGGAAGATATTCAGCCAATGGCTTTCCTATTCAGTAGTGCCCTTCATGTGACTTACTTAGTAATTGTTAGTTGCGCTATTGACCAAACCAGGCGGGGTTAGAGTATATATCGATCATTTGTTATTTTGGCCGTGTACGGAGCACCTTTTGTGCATAAGTACTCCGTACCATCCCATGCACACATCGCTCGCATTAAGCATGTGTACTCCTTTTAGGTTGAGTGAGTTTCATCTACTGGAAGCTGATGACTACAGATGAGTACTTGGGTACTACCAACTCCTGGTTCGGGCGGCTGCAGTCCAAATAACCATCTGAGCGAGGCGTGACAGACGAACAGCGGGGATGAAGAGGAAAAGCGGCTTGGAGAGGCAAGAGGGCTGGACCAATCAAGGCGCGGAATTGATTGCCCCGGACAGAATCACTGACGGCACCAGAAACGGGTCATCCCCCCCCCCCCCCCTGCATGGGTTCTGATGTGGGTAAAAAGAGGTCGTGCGGATCGTTGCTTAGCTCGGCTTATTGCTTGCACTGGGGTTTGGTTTCCAACAGTTGCATTTTTGGTGGATCACATGCGCCGTTTGGTGGTTGGGGTATGTTTGGTTCTGGACTCGAGCTGGGGGGTTGGAAGCACGGGCGGTAAAGTTGTTATGTTACAAGTAGGTATTTGCGCGAGAAAGGAAACAGGAGAGAGGAAAGGGGAAAGATGCTTTTAGACTTTTTTGATGGTATTAGTTGGGGACGGATCATGTAAGGAGTAGGCGAGGCTTGTTTTAGCGGTGAGATTGGAAGGTAATAGTGTGTCTCGCTAGGTGTTGAATGAATGTGTTTGTTGTTTAACCCTACGTACATACGCGAGACGCCGTGAGCTATATTGATTGCTACTTGTATAACTGACATGGCTAGCGAAACTCCCCATATGCACGACCCTCCTTTTGATCGACGCGATGATGTTGACGCACGCAGTCAAGACCAAAGCGAGAGCCAAGCTGCCAAGGGGATGGACGATAGCAATAATCGCACCATAATGCCGAATCGCCGTATTTGCACTCCCCCCCCGCCCATCAAGCCGGCACTACCACTACCAGGAATCATTACTTCCCAAACAGAGACAAGACGACCCAGGCACATTCATCGCTGATATACATGTACATGCCTTTCCCCCTTCTGACTTGTTCTTCTTTGGGGGTTTTTGGAGGAATGCTGCGGGCCGAGAGCACTACAGCTTCGGGCCCCAATCACCCGTGACTTAGATAGGCGAGGGGAACGGACGCGAGTTGCCGTGTTCACGTCGTACTAGGTAATATGACACAGTAAGTTCCCGGTAGCACCTCGAGCTAGCAGTAAGTCGTATGCATGAACGTACAAGTTATGTACTAATAATGCATTGTATGTAGGTGGTAGCAATAGCAGTGTCGCTTAGGTCAAGGGCCCGGCCGCAGGTAAACGTTCGAGCCTACAGCTCGTGTCATGTGAGCGCTCAGATTTACAGGCTTCTACAGAGGGAAAGGGATTAGGGAAATAAGAGAAAGGGAGAGAGGCTTGCAATGCGTGCAGTTTCACCCTCTAAGTAGGGTTGGATCATCACCTTTCGAGGTTCGAGGTTCGAGGTTCCTTTTTTGATGGGGAAGGCCCCGCCGAAGGACGCCAGTGGCTGGAAGCAGGAAGGAAGCAAAAGGTCGTGCGTGCGCCTGCGTGCGTGATCTGCTCTGCCCGTTTGCTCTCTTGTCCTGGTGGGAGTTAGTAGGTACCTAATGTGGAAAGCGATGAGCGTTACTACAAGTACCTAAGTGGTAGTATAATATTAATATTAAATACTACTAACCTACCTGCACCTACCACCGTTCCATCTCTCTTCTCTGTGTAACTGGACATTGTTGTCCCCCAGACCGCTAGGTACCTTCCCTTGGGCCCTTTTGCCTGAATTCTTCACAATTCATCTCACAGCGTTGTTGTCGTCCTATACTTATATACTCCGTACAGCCGTTTGCTTCGTCGACAAACCCCACGTGAGAAGTCCCAGAGCAGAGTTGTCGTGGTCTGTGTGTCTGCCTGTGGCCAAATGCCGGGAGCCGATATCATCGATCGGACTTGGAATTGAACTTGGAGATTGACTCGTGCATACGAAAAAGACAAAAATTATTAGAAGGAGAGCCAAATGGGCAGATAATTTTCTCCCCTGAAATCTTGTGACATCTTTGACGGCGGACAGCAAGCAGCATTTCAAGTAACATCGAAACGTCTAGGCCCATGTCTTAGTCTCGAACGCCACCATCTGCAGTTCTCCCCCTCCCTCTTCCAATATTTACCTTTCTTCGGCGAGCTCCTACAAAAGCCACGCGGGTACCTGCGAGGTTACATTTTGCTGTTGCTGCCCTGGCCCTGTCTGCAGGGAAAGAGGCTTTACGCTAATACAAAGCCATCCTCCCTTTATTTCTGGGTCGACGCCTTTCCTCTGCCACGCGGGGCGAATTAATAGATCGCCGTCTCTCTTTCTCTCCTCCCTCTGATCGATCCTCTGGAAGTCGGTCTCTCAATTTGGCTCTTGGCTTTTGGGGGTGTCGCGACTCCTTTGGCGACCATTTGACTTTCTTCTTGGAAAAAAAAAAAAAAATCTCTGCGCTAGGAGCTCTCTCTCTCTTTTCCGCTGTCAAGAGGAGGGGATCTACTACGTATTACATATATCTCTATCCTTGGGACGTTTTTACCATCAGCTTTTCAGCGCATACCACAATTGAAAGGGACCCGCGCCCAGCTCCCGACTTACCTACCACCCCCCCGCGTACCGACTCCAATCGCCCCTGCAACAACAGGCACTTATAGAGACTCGAGTCGCTGGAAACCCGCCCCAGCTGACAGCTGCAAACCATTACTAGCTCGACACAACCACAAGGCTGCTGCACCCAAATAAGAAAAAAGAAAAAAAATTAAACCGGGCCTTGAGTTGTCGGCCAGGCACGAGCGAGGCGCAGGGCAAACTGGGGAGAAAAAAAACCTACCCTAGTACTCCGTATTAGGTGTTATACAAGTGAGCCGAGGGCAAGCGCGCTCCGCGGGCTCCTACAATGCTTTTCTTCGACTTCCACAAAAACACCCGATCACCGCTGGCACGTCTGCGAGCCTCCAAGTCCTTGAAGCTGACCGACGACGCCACTGCCGCAGTCGCTGCCAGCAGCATGATGCCCCAGATCCAGCCAGGCTTCGAGCCTGTTCAGGTGCCCGATTGGGGCAGCGACGATCACGCTGACCTGCTCAGCCGCGACAAGGCCAAGGTCAAGGACGCCGTCAAAAGGTACCTCGCCGCCAAGGTTCGCAACGACTGGGTCTGGCCACCACAGCAATCTGAAGCCAAGGCTGAGGCCGACGCAGAGGGGAGTGGCGATGGCGGGGCTGATCTGGTTGATGAGATGCAGGATGAAGATGGGTATCAGGTTGATGGACGGCCAGAGGACGAGCCGCAACAGCGGGTAGCGACAGATATCGACAACGATAATGACGATGCCGATTCAGTCTACACTGTCGTCTCGGAAGATCAGACCCGTTACAAGAAAAGGACGTATTGGGAGTCTGACCCCAACGACGGCGATGAGTATACTGCTCCCGATGCCGACCCTCAGATGGCCGCTCTCCGGCGTCGCGATGTGCGGCGGAGGGAGCTGCGAAAGGAAATCGAGTGGAATGAAGGGTTGGCATGCTTCGAGGCCAGACGCAATGCCTGGACAAACGCAAAGACGGTGCGCATGAGGGTCAAGCCGGAGACGAATATGCCTACCTCACCGTCTAGGACTACTCGTCGTTTCTCAGGCTTCTTCCGCAAATCTATCTCGGGCGCTCCACAATCCTGCAACATGCCACAGCAACCTCCTAGCAATATTTCTGAACCTCATGTGCCCGCCTCGGCTGACGGCGACAAGTCGGCTTCTGGAGACAAAGCTTCACAGAAGACTACACGCTCAGACCGAACGTCTTCTAACCACTTTCCCGTCGAGGTCATCATTCCTGTTGCGCCACCCATACTTCCTCCTGCCAACCCGCTGCGCCAATCTATTCAGCAATCAAACTACCTCCAGGTCTATGACAAACTCGTTGTCAATAGCCTTAATCCTTCCTGTCCCATCAACCTTGCCGATATGATCGGCGCTTGCGTAGCAGGCTGGAAACGCGACGGCGAGTGGCCTCCTCGGCCCGCCTTGCCTGTTGACCCGACATTCTCTCCGATAGCGGTATCGTCAAAGAAGACCAAGCGCAAGAGCTTCACTAATGGTGATAATAACTCTGCCGGAAGTAGACGAAGAAGCATTACTGGCTTTCTTGTCAGAAGTGGTAATAACGATGACGCCAAGACGACCAGAGGTGGTCTACGGCAGAGCTTCTCCCGAGCCCTAGGCTTGACTTCAACCAACGCCGAGGCTTTTAATGCAGAGAAGAAGTAAATGTTTGCTCCAGACGCCCATAAAGAGAAACAATTAATGAATCTTGATGAATTGGGAAACGGCGCATGGTTGTACGGGAAATATACTTGGTTACTCGAGTCATGACAACAACTACTTCTGGGTTTTTTTTCTTTTTGGTCTTTGATACCATTTGGTGGTTATATTGATGGTGGTTATATTGATGGTGGTTATATTGATGGTGGTTATATTGATGGTGGTGTTCCCGGGGTACAACGTGGATTCTCACCCTGTTTCTTTCTACGGCCTTGTATAATAAGCAAAAGATTGAGCAAGAAGGGGCCTGAGCGTGGGTGTGGTTGCATTTCATATTTTCTTTTTGTTTTATACCCTCGCTGCGACACGTGCTTGCGCCCAGCTTTAGCAATGGCCACTGCTTTTATATCATAGCCTTTTGTATTTATTGCGATGTTCATAGGCAGTAAATCTCATCTTCATTGTCCCTTCCAGCATGATTATTACTTGGTCATTGATCAACGTTTCCAATCAATCCAGACCACCCAAGAAGTCCCGAGGTCGGACGCCTTGTATATTTGACGAGAAACCCATCAAAAAACAAGACCCTTTTACTCCACGGGAAGCACCTCCTTTCCTTGCTCAGAAGCAAGCACCTGCACACATTCAATCAAGTCGTCCAGTAGCTCCCGAGCGTACTCGCCCCAGCTCTCGACGGTGACAATCTCCATGGTCAAAGCGTCGTCGTTGACAAATGCCTGGATCTTCCACTCTCTCAGCTTCTCCTCGTGCATGTACACCGTCTCCATCCTGCTCGCGACGCCCTGCACCTCCATGTCCTCGACGTGTGCGACATCCTGGTGCACTACCGTGTCGAACCACCAATCAGCCTCGATGCCGCTGGATTTGAGCAAGGGGGTAGAGGGCGGCGTCGACGACCAGTCGGTGCAATGCTTTACGAGCTCTGGAAGGGAGACGGCCTCGTGCGCCGAGGAGGAGACGTGCTGCGCCTGCACAAAGGAGAGCAGATCTGACGCCGTCCAATTCGGTTGGAAGGGTACGCGCACGGGGACGTACTGCCAACAGGGACCTGCGACGGCATCGGCGTTGGGGAAGTCAATGTTTCGACCACTCACGACCTCGCCGAAGAGCACATCGCGGGTCTGCAGGCGGCGCGCGAGGCAGAGCGCCCACGCAGCCGTAGGGATGGTGGCTATGGTGACATGTCGTGGACGAGAGGAGATGTCGATGGTCCTCTCCACGCAAAAGTGCTTCGTCTTCGTGATGGGGCCTGGAGGGGCGAGCACGCTCATCGATGAGCCAGCGAGGAGGTCTTTCCAGTATGGGATGCTGGAGGGAATACTGCGGCGGAGAATGTGCGCGACGTATGACGAGAAAGGGACCGTCTCCTGAACAGGCTGGTCTTGGTACAAAGCTGATAGTTGACGAAGGATGAATGGGAGGCAAATCTCATCATACTGGGCGTGCGATATTCGCATGGCAAGGCAAGACTTGCCGTCATCATACCCCTTGACGAGGAACCATTTGGTAAAAGCTGAGCCATGGGGCATACAAGTCTGTATGTCTAGCTGACACAATTGCTTGGTAAAGCTCTCGACCGAGGCATCAGTCTCGTACTCGACGAAATCGGTCACTAGGTCCTCAAGAACAACAGCGTGGCCCTTTCCTTCATGCTCAATGAAAGCTGTGCGGAGGATCTCATTGCGAGCGACCACCTCGTGGCAGCTCTTTTCAAGCTTGGATTTATCGATGATGCCGTCAAAGTACATGAGCTCGTAGCGGACCGAAAACTTGGGCTTCTTTACCGTTCCAGTGACAGCAATCTGTTGGAGTGGCCGGGTGGGTAGAACATTTGTGATGCGCCAGTCTTTACCTGCCAAACGTGGGCGCACGACATCCCGTATGAACTGTTCTGGTGTTGAACTGCCCAACTCCAAGAGGGAAAATGCCGGGACTTCCTCGACTGTTTGAACAGGCGCAACCTCTTCGGTCATGACGCTGGCCATGTCAAAGAGTGATCTGTTTTGGAATATCTGGACAACGGTCAAGCTGATGCCCTCTAAACGAGCTTCTGAAGTGAGCTTCATGGCTGCAATCGAGTCACCACCTAGAAGAAAGAAATTCTCATTCAACCCAATGTCATCTTCTTGAGCTTGCAGCACCCGAGCCCAAAGTTTCCTGAGCCTACGCTGCTTCCTTGATGTTGCGGACACGCGTTTCTTAGGGGCTGGGTTTGTGTTGGCAATAGCATCAGTCTTGACATTGGCATCGCCCGCCAAGGTGAGCTTGCCGTCCTTTGTAAACTTGGCGACTTTGCCGGCCTTGTAGAATTTGCCGTCTCCAAATTCGCCTGACCAAGAGGGTTTGGAAAGCTCCGGCAGTTCAAGAGTAGAAGAAGACTCAATGACAAGCTCACCCACGCCCCCAATAGGTACGAGACGATTCGAGTCGGCAGATTCAACGATATATGCAGCTTGGAATGGCGTAGTTTCCGAGTTTATCGCTGTCAAGTCCCCATTCCAGGCGAAGCGATGGATACTTTCCACATCTTCGCTTGTGAGGCGAGCAATGTCACCAACAGATGTCAAGGTCTTCTCGCAGAGGCTGATTGAGACTTGCTTAAACTGTTCCAGCACCTTCTCCATGATGGATACTTCCACCGTCTTTGAATCGAAACTGGCCATGACGAGGAAACCTTTGGGGTCGATGGAGCAGACTAGCATAAGTGCATAAGTGTTGAACTTGAGAGCTTCCTGAGCAGCCTCGGCATCTCCAGCTGGGACAAGCCTATTCGCTGGTAAATCATTGAGCAATGTTTCTTCCTCTGTGCTAGGGTGTAAGACTAGGCCTGTTCTCAACTCGCAAGCCTCCAAAGCGTCAGGGTTCAACCGACGAATGTGCTGTAAGCCGTAGTGTTCATGAGGGATCTGTGATACGGTTTGCTCCTGGATATCCTGAAGCAGCTCCGACACACTAGCTGACTGGTCTACCTGAATGCGGACTGGGACCGTCGTGATCATGGGACCTTCAATCTCCTCGGCACCCACAATGGGGGCGTTGCGACCTGTCAAGGTCTCTCCGAATATGACATCGCTAGTATTGATATACTGCGATGCAACAAGTGCCCAAGCGGCTCGGATCAGAGTTGCCACCGTCGCATTAGAAGCTGGTTGCTGCTCCAACGGCACGTAAATCTCCAGCAGCGAGTCCGCTTTGGTCTGATATCCCGCGTATGGCAGAGCTGGGAACTGTGGCCCGTTGGCACCGCTTAGCTGGTCTCTCCAGTACGCTGCGGAGTCGTCCTTGTTTTGGCTAAGCAGGTACTTGATGAAGTGCTTGAACTCTGCAGCCTTCGTAACCTTTTCTCCGACATATGCCTTGTTGACGCGGTCCACTACAATGGGCATAGCCCAACCGTCATAGAGAGCGTGGTGCATGGTCAGGACAAAGCTAACTTTGCCACTTTTCTCATCTTTAATAATGGCATAGCGTACCAGAGGTTTACCCAGATCCATGCTTTCATTACGATCAGAAACGAGGTACGACTCGAGGTCTGTGCCTGAAAACCACTGCAGCTTGCCCTTCACCACAACTTGGACCAATCCCCGACCGGATACTTGTACAATACGAGTGCGGAGAATAGGGCAATCTGCTTGGGCAACGTCGAAAGAGTTGATCAGCTTCTCTGCAATAGCCATGCTATCCAATTCCACCACTCGCTGGGCAACATATGCCTCTTTGACCTTGGCCGACAATGCCATCAACGCTTCTTGCAAAGGCGTGCAAGGATATATATCCTCTATCGATTCACAATCAACATCGCAAAGCTTGCTGACATCCCTCGAAGCCTCTTCAATGCTCCAATCTTTTTCTAAAAGTGAAAACGCGGCAACGTCAACTGGGCCAGCCTCCGACATGGCGGTGGCCTTGAGGGCCATATCGCATAGCGAAGGATACGTGAACACGTTGGCAACTGTGAGCACTAGACCCTCGTCTCTTGCGGCCGAGATAAGCTTCATAGCTCGCAAAGAGTCTCCCCCAAGATGGAAAAAATTACTTCGTTTGTAGACCTTTGTGCTCGCTCCCAACACTTTACACCAAGCATTCCGAAGCTGCTGCTCACCTTCAGTATCCGCCTCTTCCTTGTCAGTCTCAGTGGCCTGCAAACTGCTCAACTTCTCCCGTGGAAGCTCGGATCCAATCTTGCGAAGCTCTTTCCTGTCAATCTTGCGCGACACAAGGGTTGGCATGTTGTTCAAAGTGACGAAAGCGGCTGGTACCATGTAACGAGGCACTCTGGCACCCATCGTTATATCGATGCCCCCCAGAGCAGAGCTCAATTCTTTTGATGGCTCGGTGAACAGGCCTTCTGACTCCGATTTTTGTGGTTCGGATATGAAGGCTACTAAAGTCGGTGCACCATGATCAGGCTTGACAACTTCTGCCGCTATTCTGACCCCTTGGGGTAGACAGGCTTGGAGGTGGTGTTCGACCTCAGCCAGCTCTACACGTTGACCCCTGAGCTTGACCTGCTGGTCTTTTCTCCCGACGAACTCGATCGACCCTGTCCCAGTCGATTCGTAACGGACTAGGTCGCCAGTCTTGTAAAGTCGCCCACTCCGACCCGGAACAGCACCATGGCCGGCAATCAGCCATCTAGGGTCCTCGATGAACACTTCTGCCGTCTTCTCTGGCTCCCCAAGGTATCCAATGCCTACCACAGGGCCTTCAATGATGAGCTCGCCAACGGCGCCCACCGGCACAAGGCGATGGTGATCTTCGGGATCAACAATCCACGTAACACCCCCTACACCAACCCCAATGCCTGTCGAAACATGCAGTGTGTTGTTTATTGTACAGCCAACTGTACATTCTGAAGGGCCGTATGCGATGATCAAATTTGTTGTCTTGCTCCAAACCGCTGCATCGCTCGAGGAAACGGCCTCGCCTCCTAGACCTAGAACATCAAGCGATGGGATTATATCCGAGTCCAAGACCCTAGCTACTGAGGGAGTCATGTGAACCATATTCGCCTTACTATCTCGGATGGCCCCGCTCAAATTGTTCATTCTTTCTTCCTCAGAGGGAACGCAGACTCGCCCACCCACAGCTAGAGTACAAAGCATGCAGTCGATGCTGACATCGAATGCGTAAGAAGGGAAATCAAAGCATCGTGAAGAAGATTGATAGCCAACAGCTTTTCCTCGAGGAACCGCGCCGCTTGTATAGTTTTCATGTGAGATGACGACACCTTTCGGTTTTCCTGTACTGCCCGAGGTAAAGATGATGTACATGGGTGTTGTTGAGGGCACTTGTGGTAGAGAGGCTGTTGATTCGCTCGGTAGAGAATCGATAAAGTCATTTGAGATGGCCACTACTTCCCCATTTCCTGCCACTTTGGATCCCAAGTCGGCTTGCGCAGACGAGGTCAGAACCAGCTTGGCTTCAGTCTGCTCAACAATGGTCCGTAAACGGGCCTCAGGTTGACTCGGATCTGTAAGAGAGAAAGTTGCGCCGGATCTCATCACACCCAGCAAGGCTACGATAGCCCACATCGACTTCTCGAAACATAGCGGTATTCTTGTACCAATTACAACACCCTTGGCGATGAGGTGATGTGCCAGCCTCGATGACAACGTCTCAAGCTCAGAGTATGTGAGTTGGCCGTCCCAAGATTGCACGGCTACGGCATCCGGCTGCAAGCGCGCCTGTTCGATAAAGATATCGTGCATACATCTTTGTATCAATGGGGGAACCTGTTCATTCCATGCCCATAGCTGATTTAGGTCGTTTCTTGAAACTCCGTACATCTCGTCTACCAGAGTCCTTTCGCCCGCTTTCGCAGTCTCAGTAGAGATTGTGCGGTCGAGACTAGCGGAGCTGGCTCCGGTACCAGCATTACCGTCGATATTGCGCATCTTGTGTTATGGTCGTTGGATGTTAGGCATCATCCAGCCTCAAGTATTAAAGACGTCGGTAGACTCTTGTTACTGGGGAACTTGAAGTGCGAAAGAGCCCAAGGAATACGGGCATTAGGATCACAATTTGTGAAGCTCGATACCCACGCTTCAACACCAAGCAACCCTTTCAAGCTGCTCCTCATGCAGCATTTTCTCCAATTCACGCGCATGGCGACTTCGGAAGAATATCAGTGGATCATTCAAGAAGCACATGCGCAGTTCACTCCAGCCAAGCAAGGGACTCTAACACCATGAGTCGATGCCACCAAGTCGGCACATGGTCGTCTTCTAGCCTAGTCTAACCACCACAGGATCGGTCGTCGGAGTCCCGCTATTACCATCCAGGATGTTACTTGCAGGTACTTTCAAGAACACGGCCTTTAGTCGGATCAGATAAACACAGCTTGGGCTGATCGTCCTGCCCCAAGTGGAGACAGCTGAGGGACTAGCAGGGGAGAGTCGGAGAGGGAACGGATCTGATAACTTTTCCACATCATGGCCCCCCATTGGCACAAGCCGCACAAGCCTAGAGTTGGACCCCGTCTGCGCCTTTTATGACTTCAACAGCAGCATTTAGCTCAGGACGAAAAATTTCACCTCAAAGCCTCCCCGAGAGCCGATTTGCGTATTACTTGGAAGTAAGACGCCGTTGAGGCCTCCTCTTTAGTGAAGCCCACTTAGTCTTTTGCTGTTTTGAAGA
Source organism: Trichothecium sympodiale (assembly GCA_003012115.1). Classification (NCBI taxonomy): domain Eukaryota; kingdom Fungi; phylum Ascomycota; class Sordariomycetes; order Hypocreales; genus Trichothecium; species Trichothecium sympodiale. The sequence continues at coordinate 52,442 of PXOB01000157.1, forward strand.
GAAAATGGTAAAAGAAGGAAGGGTTGAAAAGGTAAATGTGGAATATGTATGAGCGTAGAAAACCATATGAGAAGCACGAAGTCACATTCTCCCACCTTCCAGACTCGTCGATGCACATCCTCTTCTTTGATACACACCATTGAACCTCAGCCAATCCAGCCACGATGGGTCTAGTCGTCGTACCGGTACTAATCCCAGACATTGCCAGTGCGTACGACGCTTATTTTGAAGCGTTCAAGGATGATGTGCTTCTGGAAGTTCTCTTTCCCAGTGGCATCACCGAGGCGTTCCGCGAGGGCCACACCGCGCACACCCTGAGCTATTGGCACCAGAGCGACTGCCAATATACACTCAAATGTGTCGACTCCGCAACCGGGGAGGTTGTGGGTATGGCATTGTGGGATGTCTACCTGCGTGAACGGACCGAGGATGAATGGAAGAACCCTGGCGTCACCTGGCTTGAGGGTGAGCACAGAGAACGTGCCGAAAAGATCCTGTGCCCTCTTTGGGACCAGAAGGCGAAGCTTTGGGGTGGTCGTCGCCACGTTTGTGAGTTTTTTTTTTTTTTTTCATTGTAGATTGTCCTTGTGAGCTGATGTGATGTGGCTGGCCAAGATTGTCATGTAGTTGCTGTCAAGCCTGAATACCAACGGCGAGGAGCTGGCGCTCTGCTCATGCAATGGGGTTTGGATGTTGCCGAGGGAGCGGGGCTACCAGTGTATCTAGAGTCTTCAAAGGCGGCCTTCAGGCTGTACCAGAAGCTGGGCTTCGTCCAGGTTGGCAGCGTAACGCACAAGGCAGAGCTGGTGGGGGAGGAATCCGACGTTGAAGTCCCACTCATGGTCAAGATGCCATCCGTAGCCGGGGGGAAATCGTTCGAGGAGTGGAGGGAAGGTGGTAATTCACCATTATACCAATGAAATAGTTGTTTTCTCATAAATGGCTCCATAAATCCCAGGGATGTGAAAAACTGTGAGACCTCGTAGAACGAGGCCCGCAAGTAATCGGATGCATGCTCGTACGGCCGAACGTTGATGGCAAGAGAAGCTCTTGTTGGGAAGACGGAAGCTGGCAAGAATGGAATTTCGGTGCTAAAAAATTTCTCAAGAAGTGGGGAGAAACGCTACGTAGGAGTCGAGAAAGGTTGGAAAGAGTGCATGGAGCGCGCCTGCACCTACCTTGACGCGAGAGGCCAATTCCTGGCAACCCCTACCAAGTTCGCACTTGCCCCCTGATGATGGACCACCCTTGATCTTATCAGATCATCAGATTAGATCACTGCCGCTGCACACACGCCCCCCCCCCCCCTCAACTACGTAATCCATAGATGAAAGACTCCTCGGCAAGAGCCGGAAAAAGATCATTCGAGCTATTATGGGGCAGGAACCCGACATTACGCTGCGCACATCCCAGTTGGGGCAACGAGGGTGCAGCAGCGGCTGGGTCACAACATTAGAAGCTACTCTGCCAGTGTTTGTAGATGATCATGTAGCAACCGATTGCTAAATTGTGTAAGCAGCGTTGAAGTTGGAACGTTTTGTATCATTACTTTTGTTTCCTTACGCCATCATTTGTTATCATTTCCAAAGATGGCTGCTGTTGAGAAGACGGCGGTTCAGCCTGCCGCCGTCGTCATCCTCCCGGCTCAAAAGCTGTCGATTCTCCATGGCTCGACCGACCCTCCCCTCGTTGACCTGACGCTTGGCGAGCTTCTTGAGCTTCAGACGTATCAGCATGGCACGAAAGAATGCATCGTCATTCCCTGGACCGGAGCCCGCTGGACCTACAACGAGCTCAACCAGCAGAGCTCGTCGCTGGCCCAGGCCCTGCTGGAAAGGGGCATCGGCGCTGGTGATAGGGTCGGAATCATGGCTGGCAACTGCGAGCAGTACGCCGCCGTCTTCTTCGCCGTTGCCAAGATTGGCGCCATCCTGGTGATACTGAACAATACCTATACGCCAACCGAGGCCATGCATGGGCTCAAGTTTTCTGATTGCAAGATGCTCTTCACCACGAAGCGCATCGGCCGATTGGACAATACGAAGCTGCTGCACGTAATGGAACATGAGGGCAGCAGCAGCAGCAGCAGCAGCAGGGCCGAGGTGGTGATACTCCGAGGTGATTCGGATGGTTATGCTACGTATCAGGACCTCATCAGATCTGCTTCAGGCAAGAGTCAGGATCGCCTGCATCGCGCCATGAGCAAGGTCTTGCCTCACCAAGTAGTCAACCTTCAGTTCACAAGCGGGACGACTGGCCTGCCCAAGGCCGCCATGCTCACCCATCAGTAAGTTGTACAGCATTATAAGCGATGACAAGATCACTGAGCCGGGAGGTGTGTGTAGCAATCTGGTCAACAACTCTCGTTTCATTGGCGACAGAATGCGCCTCACCCCTACCGACATTCTTTGCTGCCCACCCCCTCTCTTTCACTGCTTTGGACTGGTCCTTGGTCTCCTGGCCATCATCACCCATGGCGGCAAGATCGTCTACCCCGCCGAAGTCTTTGACATAGGCTCAACGCTGTCTGCCATATCCGACGAGGCTTGCACGGCCGTGCACGGGGTTCCCGCCATGTTTGATTCGCTCTTGCAGTCCGAGCTCCCTCAAGGCTTCAGGTGCGATAACCTTAGGACGGGCATCATTGCCGGTGCCCCCGTGCCGAGATACCTCATGGAGCTGCTGGTCAGCAAGTTGGGCATGACCGAGTTCACGAGCAGCTACGGCCTCACCGAGGCAAGCCCAACGTGCTTCAACGCCTTCACGGACGATGCCATGGACAGGAGGCTCACCACAGTCGGCACGCTGATGCCTCATGCTCAGGCTAAGATTGTAGATCGTGATGGAAACGTGGTGCCGGTAGGTACAAGGGGTGAGCTCTGCATGGCCGGATACCAGCTCCAAGCCGGCTACTGGAATAATTCGGAGAAGACCAACGAGGTCATGGTCAGAGACTCGGCTGGCGTGCTTTGGCTGCACACTGGCGATGAGGCCGTCTTTGATGAAGAAGGCTACTGCACCATTACAGGCAGGTTCAAGGATATCATCATTAGGGGTATGTGTGTCATTCATTGTTTGGTCTCGTTTATTCTTTTTTCCTTGATTCCGGAATTCATGACTGACTCGTGGGGACGACCCCAGGCGGAGAAAATATCTATCCTCTCGAGATCGAGGAGCGCCTCATGGCTCACGATGGCATTTCACGCGCCATCGTTGTTGGCCTGAAGAGCAAGCATTACGGCGAAGTCGTAGGTGCCTTTATTGAGCTGTCAAAGGGCCCGGCCTCTCAGCATACTACTGATGCGCATATTCGCGACTGGGTGCGCAAGAAGCTCGGCAACCACAAGTCTCCTGCCCACATCTTCCGCCTTGGGGTGGACGGCGTCCCCAACGACGTCCCCCTGACGGGAAGCGGCAAGGTGAGGAAGTTTGAGATGGCTAAGCTGGGGGATGAGCTCTTGGCCAAGCAATTGGCTTCCAAGCTGTAAAAAGGAGAAACAAAAGACAACCCGGGAATTTTCAGTACATGCATATACTAACTAGAGTGATTTCTTGCAATTACCTTGGAGCACGCTTTTTAGATGGATAGATGAATGAGTAATAGAGGAAGAGTCAATTTGAGCTTATTTATGCTTTTACTTTTCTATAAACCCCAGAAACACACACACACACACACACACACACACTTTTATATACAATGTCCAACCAACCATGATGTTTTACAGCTTAGGGACCAAGCCAATCTTCATACCGCCCACGGCCTTTTCGTTCTCGCCAAGCGGGCAAAGCTGGAAGAACCTCTTGCGTGAGCAGCTGACGAGGGCGCTCCTCTTGTGAGGCAAGTCGACAAACATGTCGATGCCGAAGCCGTGCATCAGGTCGTACATGACGACGACCGAGTTGATGTCCTTGGGCTCGCCGACGACCTGGGTGGTGCGAGGATCGTCGAGGAAGAGATAGTGCATCAGGCTGCTCCACCAGGCCGTCACGCGATGAGGGCCACGGAAACGCACGTCGCCGACGAGGGAGTGACGGCCGCGGTCGAAATCGCCAGCGTCAAAGTAGCCACCGAGGCGGTCCTCCTAAGTAGTATCCACGTAATTAGTACTTTGCAACAACAAGCCTTTGTTTCGTCAAGCAGTCGGCATATATATGTATATGTATATGGCTTACCTTGGCCCAGTAAATCTCAAAGTAGGCAAAGGGAGTGTCCTCCCAGTAAGCGAGGACGGCGACCTGATGAGGATCGACGTGCATCTTGCGAAGATACTCGCGGTGCTGCTCCAGAGTTCCGGTCTCGTTCCAGCCCTGGGAGACGCGAGGGTCGTTCTGCCACTCGTGGAAGAGACCAAGGTGCTCCTCGTCCTCCCAGTCCAGCGACCTCATGGAAAAGGTCTCGTTCAAATGCGGGATCCATCGGCTGTAGATGACGGCGCCGGGGGCGGGCTTGGCGGGGCGGATGGGATGCCACGCCTGCATGGTTCTGCCGGCGTCCTGGGGGTCGCCGGCATTCTGTACGGTGATTGTGTGATGAACGGGGGTCAAGGGGTACGATGACAGCGGCCGTGCCCGTGCGAGAGAGGAGGGCGACTCCTCGGGCAACCACACGGGACGAGGACCAAACGGCGAGCCCGCACCTTGCCAGAAGGTGCTGCGAAGAGCAAGCACCACTACAATCCCCTCGTCAGACGAGGTCGTCGGAGCTGCTGCCGAGGGCGTCGTCGTCGTCGTCTTCTCTCCCGCCGGAGGAGGAGCGGGATGATGAATGGCGAGGAGAACGTCTACGAGCTGCTGGCCTAGCTTGACGGCATCGGTTCCCTTCAACTCGAGACGCACTCCTTCCATGGAGGGTCTGACGGTGAAGAGGACATGGAGAAGCAACCAAGCCTGGGCAAGAGTAGGCTGCTGCTGCTGCTGCTGCTGCTGCTGGTCCCCATTCCAACACACCGTCACGGAAGGAGACCTTCTGGCGCGAGCCCAAGGCCCGTTGTTGCCGGCGGCAGGGAGAAGTTCGCTCGACTTGAGGTCGATGGGTTCGGTGAAAGTGAGGTTGGGGTTGTGAAGCTCAACCGGGGGGGCTGCTTGCTTGGCAGATCTGCTATTGCTGCTGCTGCGGCTCTGATTGTCCTTCAAGGAGATCTGGTAAAAGGTCGCATCCTTTCCGGAGCCGGGAACCTTTTGCTGAACGACGTATTCGGTCTGGTAAGGATGAGGGAGCTTGACAATGGTGTCGTCGCGCGTCAGCGAGCCAAGTTGAATGGTGGACATGTTGGTGGGAAAATCAATGGATTTTACAAAGCGCATAGCACACACAGCTCAAGGAGCAAAAAATGTACAAGAATATATATATATATATATATATATATATATATATATAGGGTAATTGAAAAGATGTTGATGATGGATGTTATCGCAATGGAAAGAAAAAAAGCGAGAGCTCCTGCCACTTCAATTCATCATGACCACCTTTTTTGCCCATGACCATCAGCAGCACAATGACTTCGCCCAGACACACACACACACACACACACACAGCTTCACGCCAATGCCGATCGGCAGCTAGGTAGCTATAGCCATGTGTTGTGGTCAAAGGTTTTCTGGGGGGGGGGTGAGTATAGACACACACGCCAACGGACGAAGCAAGAGATCAATTGAGTACTCCTCCGTACGGGCTACTCCGTACACACAACAGAACAGGTACATATCACATACTCCATACCGCGCGACCCTTTTGCTGGACCACAGTGGCTCGGATGGCACTCCGTAGTTAAACAAGAGTCTCCCAGACATAATTCGCTCATGGTGCCTACAAGTACGGAGTAATAATAGACCCAGAGAACATGAGGGTGTCACCGCTTTCGAGTTGGTGATGTCGAGGGGGGCCGCCATCTTGGCAATAGCGGATCTGACAATAACTTTCAATCGCCGACAGCAGCCCCATTTCAGAGAAACAAGACAAGGGGGGAAGTAGGGGGAGGGGGGGGGGGTTCAAGCGGCGCGCGCTATCTCTGAAACGGTGTCCTTCTCCGATTCACCGGCGTGCCGTTTGCTTGAACTTGGTTGGCGCCATGGGGGGGATCCGGATCTGATAAAAATTTTTCTCAACTAAAAAATCTGATAATTTTTACGTTTCCTTCCCAAGAAACCATGAGCCATGTGTGTGGGGTTTTCATGTACATACAAGTACATACATCCTATGTATGTACTTGCTTCTTTTCTTTTTTGCCAAGAGCAAGTAATCTATTTTTCTTCTCATGGAAAAGTCGGTACTCCCCGCGAGGTGAGGCAACCCAACTTCAAACCCGGTATCTTTACGGAGTACTACTGAACGTAGGTACCATGGCACTCCGTACTCCCGTACCCCGAACCTTGGGGGTCTTCGTCCCATGCAAGTATGCACGTTGATGCCATGGTGGGCCAGTGCTACTACTACCACATCCTCTCCTCTCCGGGAATCGCATCTGCAGAGCATACCGAGCACAATAGCTAGACGGAAATCTCCCCCAGTAATCCCTGCCCCCCCTCCCCTTCATCAGCTGCTGTGTTACCTCTCTCCCTCCTAGTCGTGTCCGATCCCACCCGTAGCGTTCATCGTTTTTTCTCCTCCTTGTGGCTGGAATGAGCAAGTTAGGTCATACCATGTGATGTGTTGAAAGGTTAGAAGATGGAGGAGGAGGAGGACGGATCCCTTTCGTTCGACCCACGCTGGCCCTTTTTCCTCGTTGAAAGCAAGCACCCCCAAAATAATTCTTAGCTACAACTTTTTTTCTGGAGCTTTTTCGTTTTTAGTGAGATCAGAGTTGCTTGCTGTACGGAGTACGGAGTACTCCATACTAGTATCAAAAAAAAAATACCTACTTCAAACATCTTTACCACTCGTGATGTGGAAAGATTCTGGTGCCGAGTTGTGCATTGATCGTCAGCAAATCCCACATTCGAAAACTCCATCCATCCATCCATCCGACCTTTTCCCACTTCTTTCCTCAACTGTATCTCCCAGTGCGAAGACACAACAACAAGAAGTTCGTTGAGCAGGTCGAGAAGATTGAAAAAACGAAAAATAGATCATCATTTTCAACCTTGTTGAGCCTTCCTTGACTAATAGATCCCTCCCCCTCCTCCTCTTGGCCAGCCACGACTCCACGGACCCTGAGTCTCGACGTGCTTTGCCCACTAGGGGGCCCTTCCCCGATATTTTTTTCCAAACACTCAACTCGTCCGGATATCTCCAGTACAACGAGAACCAAGGAGGGAGGGAGAGGGAGAGAAAAAAAAAATAACAGCCTCCTTGTCCTGGTATAATAAGTGTATCCCGGGACGGTAGAAAGAAAGCACTATAATTCACACGCGACCTCTTCCGCAACGTCCCAATCCTTTCTTTCCCTTTTTCCATCTTCTCTTCTCCTCTATCCCTCTCTTGCTTCCCCCCATCTCTCCTCAAATTTCCTAGCCTCTCCCTATTTTGCGCCTTTGTCGCGAAGTTGGAAAGCAAAAAAAAAAAAAAAAAGGAAAAAGAAAAAAGGATGGCTGTCCCACCACAGATCAACAACAACAACAGCAACTCATTGGCAGTGGCCGCCGCCAACGATGATGCTAATGATATCCACGACTCAGCCGGCGCCAGAAAGGAGGTTGCTCTCGATACCGAGGCCAATGAAAGGCAATCGGGGTCCGACAGCGATGAGCCTGTTCACAAGGATGCTCAGGCCGGTGTGCAAAACATCGAAGCCACCACCTCCGTCTGGACCAAGGGCGCCCTCATCACGGCCTACATCATGATCTGGGTCATCTACTTTGTCAACACCCTGCAGCAAGGTACCACCGGTACTCTCACACCCTACATCACCTCCAGCTTCCAGCAGCACTCGCTGACCCCTACCGTTGGTGTAAGTAAAAACCAAAAGAGAGGAGAAGATCAGGAAGCATGTGATGGTGTAAATTGGGGGCATATAGCTGATCAGAGAAAAAAAAAACCAACATATAGATCATTAGCAACATCATTAGCGGCATGTCGAAGCTCGTCATTGCAAAGATTGTCGATGTCATCGGCCGTCCCACTGGTTATCTCCTGAGCATCGTCATCCTCACCATCGGCCTCATCCTCATGGCCGCCTGCAACGGCGTCGAGATGTACGCCGCCGCCCAGACCTTCTACTGGGTCGGCTACACGGGCGTGGGCTTCTGCCTCAGCATCTTCATCGCCGACACGTCGTCCCTCCGCAACCGTGGCCTCATGTTCGCCTTCTCCAACTCTCCCTACATCATCACCGCTTGGCTGGGCGGTCCCATTGCCGAGAGCGTCCTCAAGACCATTGGCTTCCGTTGGGGCTTTGGCGTCTTCACCATTGTCACGCCCATTCTTTGCATGCCCCTCTTCTTCCTCTTTGTGCATTACCTGCGCATTGCCAAGAGCAGGGGTCTGCTGCCCGATAGGGGAAGCAGCAGCCGTACGATGCCGCAGTCCATCATTCACTACTGCAAGGAATTCGACATTGTTGGCCTTTTGCTCATCATCGCCGGCCTGTCCCTCTTCCTCCTGGCTTTCAACCTCTACTCCTACCAGCCTCTGCAGTGGAAGTCCCCCCTCGTCCTGTGCTTCCTCATCATCGGCCTCCTCCTCCTCGTCGCCTTTGCGCTCTGGGAAAAGTACGGCGCCCCGGTGACCTTCATCCCCTTTGAGCTTCTCCTGGACCGCACCGTTTTCGGTGCCTGCATCCTCTCGGCCACCCTCTTCGTCAGCTTCTACATCTGGAACGCATACTTTGAGTCCTTCCTCCAGGTCGTCATGGGCTTGACCATCACCGAGGCGAGCTACGTCGGTGAGATCTACACCATCGGCTCCTGCTTCTGGTCCATCATCGTCGGTCTCGCTCTCCGCTACACCCATCGCTACAAGTGGATTGCCCTGTACTTTGGTGTCCCCTTCACCGTCCTGGGCGCCGGCCTCATGATCAAGTTCCGCCAGCCCGACTCCAACATTGGTTACATCGTCATGTGCCAGATCTTCATCGCCTTCGCCGGTGGTTCCCTCGTCATCACCCAGCAGGTCGCCGCCATGGCTTCCGCCCGCCACCAGCACGTTGCCGTCGTCCTCGCCGTAGAGGGTATGTTTTCCAGCATTGGCGGTGCCATCGGTCTGACCGTCGCCTCTGCCATCTGGCAGGCGTCTTTCCCCCAGGCCCTGGCCAGGTACCTTCCGGCTTCTGAGCAGGCCAACCTGTTCAAAATCTATGGTGACCTCGTCACCCAGCTGAGCTACCCCGAGGGCAGCGAGGGCAGGATTGCTATCCAGCGAGCCTACGGTGATGCTCAGAAGTTGATGTGCATCAGCTCGACTGTTCTTCTTTCCATTGCCTTTGTTTCTGTTGCCGTATGGAAGGACATAAACCTGAAGAACAATAAGCAGGTCAAGGGTCTTGTTGTCTAAAAAGAAAAGAAATTGGTATTTTGAGGGAGAAAATTGTTCTCTTTGATGTAAGAATGAATTAAAATTCATTCAACAATGCGCACAGCGCAAAGATTTAGGGTCTACGCTGGGATACGGTTTAATATACAATAATGATGACGTAATTTCTATGCATAATGATGCGTCTTGTACTTTCTGTATGCTGTGCTCGTTATGTACTGTAGTGATGGTCTATTCAATCGGTAAAAAAAAAAAGTAAGTAATAATCTTCTAAATATGTATTTCCCCCCCGTCATGCGCCAAACGCCTTGGACCTCTTGAAGAATTGACACTCTTTAAGCCGCCGCAACCTCCTCCTTGGGTCCACCAAGCTGCAAGTAATTCCAGACAACTGTTAAAAAAAAAAGGTGTTAGTAAAACAGCAGAAGCATATGAGAGGTTTATGAGCTTACTGGTAAAGCCAAGGTCATCTCTGAAATAAGCCTCCCTAACATCCGCTCCTGAGACGGTGCCGACACCAGGTCCGTAAGCAACAGCCGTGCTGCCAACGGCCAACCCAATCATCGGCTCGACCTCCTGAAGTTGTTGCATCTTAGGCTCGTGAGAAACGTGTTTGGACATGATGTGCTGGTGAATGTTGTAGGCAATGTAGTGACCGTGGTGCATGGCACCGCCGCAACGCTTGATGCCGGACCACTGAGCGGCATCTCCGCCGCAGAAGTGGTGATCAGCATTTGGAACCCCCTCGGAAGGGAAGGTTAGGCTTTTCAAGGTCAATACTTTGAGGATTCATGATAAGAAGTACGAGTACGTCAAAGTATGGTACTTACTTGGGTCGAATTTTGACGTAGCCCTCCTCATTCAGAGCAACCTTGGGAAGGTAACTTGTGGTAGGAACGCTCTTGGAGATGGCCATGATGACATCGCTAGCAACCATCTTGTGTCCGTTGGTAAACTCAATATCAAACTTGGTAGTGCCATCGTCGTTGACCGTCTTGTCTGATTTGGCGAGACGGTGGCCCATCAATACTTGGACGCCTTCAGCCTTCAGAAGCTCCAAAGCTCGGTCCTTGGTCTCGTCGGGCAGTCCCTCGCTAGAGAGTAGCTTCTCTCGGGAATGAACAAGCGTAACCTTGACCTCGGGCTTGATGAGCTTGATCTCGGACGCCATCTCAATGCCGACAGCGCCGCCACCGACTACGACGACGCCATAGCGGGCATTCTGAACAGAGTGGATCTGCTCCTCGGCCTCGAGGAGATATTGCTTCCTAGTGAGGGACTGGGGAACGACGGGCCATACCCTCCTCAGGCCAGTGGCAGAGACAAAGTAGTCGTATGCGTGAGTGCTGATCTCCTTGGTGGTCGAGTCAATGACCGAGGCTGTTTTGGCCTCGCAGTCCACATGAGACACGGAACCTTGCAGGATCTTGACGTTGGGTGACTGAATGGCCGGAATATCGTTGAACTTGACCCAAGCCTTCTTGGAATATTCCGTCTCCGCCAACGCAAGGGGTGATCCAATCAGGTGGACTATGGCGAGGGTCAGCGACAGAACTTGCCACTACTGCTACTATCCTATCACTAGTAATACTAACAGAAACCATCACGCTCGTCGGCAATTGTGATTTGAAAGTCAATGTTGGGCATGTCAGGGTGATGGATATACGGCTCATGAGCCAAACGAGGGGGCATGCCCTTGCCCAAGTCAAGCAGATTGAGGGTGGTGGAGAGACCGGCATAGCATCCTCCGGCGACAAAGACCTTGACGGTGGGCGTGGTAGTGGGCGTGGTGATAGGCATGGTGGTATATAATATGACGAAGAGAGGACGGCGCTGTTTCTGGGAGGCTACGATCTGGAGATTTGGGGTGTAGAAAAAAAAAGGAGAGGGCCAGACTTGAGATTTAAAAATCTTGGGGAAGCTCTCGCGAATGTCGGAGGAATAGGTAGGAGAAACATCAAACAATGGTGTGGTGTGGAAAAGTAGTTGGACGGACAGTAGAGTAAGTCCGGGGTTTGCTTTCAATGCCGCCGTAATGCAAGCTCCTTTCCCGCACTTATCGTGCAATACTAGGTACTACTACTACTAACATTAGCTACATTTAACCAGCTGTCAAACACTTGCAGCATGAGTAAGCGGGACTCCTACAATTCCGTGGTTGGGTGCCCGAAAGATGAGTGACCCCGACAAAGTTATCAGATCAAAAAACCACCTCACTTTATCAGATCCGAGACCGACGGACGTGGTGTGCGGAGAAGCATAGACCTCCCTCCCTCCCTCCATCCATCTTCCTCTCACCCCTTTCACCCGGTTGGTTGGCGCATGGCATGATTCTCACAACCTCGTCTGATTGCCAATTTTGATCTGATAAAAAAAAAGTTCGAACACTAGTAGACGGTGAATGGAGTGAGCCATTTTTTTCACAATTTCCCTCTCCTTGGCCGCTGCTTCCTTCTTATCAGCTTTGGGTCTGAAATTGGTAAAGAGGATACCCGCATGTGGGGAAGGAGCGTTCCGATTGATTATCATCATGTATTTTCGTGCCGAGAAAAATTATCTGATCCGATTTGTGTCTCCACCTTTCGCTAAGGAATTGGATGGATGGAAGCAGGTGCAACCGGCCGGTCATCGGCGGCCCCCCTTCTTTCACACGGCACACTCCCCCCCCCCCCCCCTCTCAACCTTTCTCAACCTTTCGGCATGTAGAGATACTCAAATGCTACATGCCCACATTTAAAGACGCTACTGCAACCTTTGGGAGGGGTTCGCAGGGGAAATGGATACAAGTTGAGACTTGGAGGTACCTCTTGAATCGAGTCGGAGCCAAGGATGAAATCAAGTCCGGTCATCTTTGCTCTGGAGCTCCTCTTTCTTACGTTGCCGAGAAGCTGCTGCTAGCAAATATGAAGCTTGCCTCGAATTGAGGTGGAGGCATAGTATCCTGGTTCAAGGGTCCAGCAATGAGCTACGTACGTTATATGTTTCTACGGCGTACTGACATGGTGAAAGAGTGGGATTTGGCCTTGACCTCCCTGAACATTGCGCCTTAGCGCCAGACACGACATGTTTTTTACAGAAGGCATTCGGCCATTATGTGAAGGAAAACATTGGGACATGGTGAACTTTCTACAAAGCCCCGTGATCCATCGTCAAATCGTGGTTGCGAGAGAGTCTGCATTCATTCCAGGCAAAGGACTGATCAGATAATCAAGATGGTGGCTGTAGCCATTTTACAGATGAGCGGCAGCGGTACAGATGCTGTTGCCAATGCCCCAGCAAAGCCCAAGGTTAGCTGCTCCCAACGTTGGTTCACACATCACCATCACCACTGACTTCGTTTTCCCAGCGCTTGCAGGCCATCTTCGCCTATTTCCAACTCCTCTTCTACGCCGATCCAACATGGCTCGACGTCTTCCTCGTCATAACTGGCACCATCAGCGCCATCGCCTCGGCCACGCCCTTCCCCCTCATGGGTATCCTCTTCGGACAGCTGCTAGACGACCTCAACACAGCCTCATGCGAAATCGAGCAAGGCAACAGTGCGAATGCCGCAGCCGTTCAAAGCGCTGTGAACAACAAGGTCAAGCAACTCGTTGCCATGGCTTTTGCAAACTTTGCTCTCATCTACATTTACACTGTTGCATGGAGCATCTTCAGCCGAAGGCTAGAGACAAGACTTCGCGACAAGTACTTCGGCGCATTGCTTAGGCAAGATGCCACGTTTTACGATAAGAGAGAGGCAGGCGAGCTGGCTACACGATTGAATGCAGACATTCAAGCCGTGCAGTCTGGGACATCTGAGAAGGTTGGTGTCTGTATAGCTTGCTCCTCCTTCTTCGTCACCTCCTACATCGTTGCCTTTACGCAGAACTGGAGGCTGGCTGCCATGCTTATTGCTCTGATCCCGGCCTTCCTGGTCCTGGCCGGCGTCGGGAACCGATTCACGCAAAAGTTCACAAAAGCAATGTCGGAAGGCCTCGTTTCTGCATCGTCCATTGCTCAAGAGACGCTGTCGCATATCGCAGTGGTTCAAGCCTTCAGCGCCGGCCCTCGTCTGGAAGTCAGGTTCGCCTCTCGTATGGGCATTGCTCAGACCCAAGGTATCAAGAAAGCATGCACTGCTGGTTTGCAGTCTGGTGTTCTGTACTTCATTGCCTACTCCGCCAACGCCCTAGCATTCTGGCAAGGCAGTGTTCAGATCTCAAAATCTGTTGAAGACGGCGGTCAAGGGAGCTCGGTCGGAAAGATCTACACTGTCATCTTCCTGCTCGTTGACGGTACGTAATTCAAAATCATTCAAGACCAAAATATATCTAACGCACTTGCAGCCTGCATCATCCTCGGCTCCATCGCTCCCATCCTCCCCCTACTTGGAACCGCAACATCATCCTTCCTCAAGCTTCGGGAGGATATGGAGTCAAAGTCAAGCATCGACTCGACATCCGATGAGGGACTCAAGTTACAATCCCCTATTGAGGGTTCCGTGTCCTTCAGGGATGTTTCATTCGCTTACGTATCACGACCCGACAATCCCGTCCTGCACAGAGTGTCCTTCGACTGCCCGGCCGGCAAGCACACGGCCCTCGTTGGTCTGTCCGGCAGTGGCAAGTCAACGGTTGCAGGTCTGACTGCTCGTCTCTATGATCCGACTGAAGGCACTGTTATGCTTGACGGTCACAATCTGAAAGATCTAAACGTTAAGAACTTGAGGAGCTTCATGAGCTTAGTCCAGCAGGAGCCTTCGCTGCTCGACCGCTCTGTTCTTGAGAACATTGCCCTGGGCTTAGTCAACTCCCCTCAGGCTGAACATCAGAGGTATGAGTCTGTGCTTCTTAGCCCAACCCTTGCGGAGATTGCTGCCAAAGTTCGCGACGGACAAGATCTCACGGCTGTGTCTGCCGAGTTTGGCAATGATGTTGCAGATCTCATCGGCCTCGTTCAGCACGCCGCATCTTTGGCAGACGCAAGTGGTTTCATCGAGAGACTAGAGCTTGGTTACGGGACACTTGTCGGTACAGGGGGAAAGCTTGTCAGTGGTGGACAAAGGCAGAGAATCGCACTTGCCCGTGCTCTGATCCGCGATCCTCAAATCCTGATCCTGGATGAGGCTACTGCCTCGCTTGATTCTGCCAGTGAACATCGGATTCAGATGGCCATTGAGTCCATCGCCAAGGGCAGAACGGTCATTGCTATCGCCCATCGTCTATCAACCATCAAGAACGCTGACAACATCATTGTCATGAGCCAAGGAAAGATTATTGAACAGGGCAACCATTTGGAGCTCATGGCTCTCAATGGATCTTATGCCGGCATGGTTCGTCTCCAGAATCTCGACTCTGACACTGAAGAAACGCCATCATTATCCAGCACTGTCAAAGGAGATGCGGAGATACGCGTTTCCGAAAATGACTCGGTTGTCAATGAGAAAAAAGACTTCACTGTCGACCCTGAGGAAAATTCTGCTGAAGCACCCGATATTCCTGACCCCAACGATGCCACGAAAGAGTTGGACGAAAATAAGAAGTCGGCCACTGTCGTCAAGAGCATCGCAAGAATGATCCGCCCTAATATACACTACTTCACTATTGCACTTATTGCAGCTGCCATGGTCGGTGCTACGTTCTCTGCTGCAGGGTTAATCTTTGGACATACTGTAGGACATATGAACCCGTGCAATCCTCCAAGCGAGATCGCATGGGCAGGCAGGTTCTTCGGAGGCCTCTTCTTTATGCTCGCTGTGGTTGAGCTCTTCGCCAACTCGATCAGCTGGTCTGGCTTTGGTGTCGTCGCTGAAAGGCTCTTGTATAAGATGCGCATCCTCTCATTCCGATCCCTGTATGAGCAAGGGCTTGAATGGCATCAGTCGAAGGGCAGAAACCCTACAACACTACTATCGCTTGTCACTGCTGATACTGCAGCCGTTGGTGCTTTCAGCGGCTCCATCATCGGAACAATGTTTGGCGTCGTCGTCAACTTCACCATTGCCATCATCCTGTCCCACATTGTGGCCTGGAAAATTGCCATTGTCTGCCTCGTCTCTGTCCCGCTTCTGTTGATCTCGGGCATCATGCAGATTCGCGCGTTGACCCAGTTCGAACGTAAACACGCCGGTGCCTTTGCAAGCGCGACAGGTATCACTGTCGAGGCTGTCAATTCTTTCAAAACCGTGACATCCTTGTCTATCGAACAGGAGCTTATGGGTTCCTACCGCCGAGCTCTAAAGGCTCCCCGCAAAGAGATAACCTTGGCTGCTGCCTACGCCAACATCTTTCTCGCCATAGCAAACAGTGCCGGCGGCTTGGTTTACTCTTTCGCATACTGGTGGGGCTCTACCCGCATCACCAAAGGCGAGTATAACCAAACTCAGTTCTTCATCGTTCTCGTGTCCATGCTTGTCGGGGCCCAGCTTTGGGGTCAGATGTTCAGCCTTGCACCTGAAGTAACAAGAGCTAGAAATGCCGCCTCGAGGATTCTGAGCCTCTTGGACCTTGGGTCTTCGAACCAGCTATCAAGCAAATGTATCGATTTAGACCAAGATGAACGTGGCGAGAAGGATCCCGAAGCCGTAGAAAGCTCGGCGCCCAGGCTCGTCGGCAGCAACAGCAATCGAGGTGCTACTGTGACATTCAAGGACGTTGGGTTTTCCTACCCAGCACGTCCACAAATTCCTGTCCTGGAAAATATGTCGTTCACTATCCAAAATGGGCAATTCTGCGGTCTGGTAGGTCCCTCCGGCGCAGGCAAGTCAACAATCATGAGCCTCGTGCAACGCATGTATGCGCCCTCGCGTGGAACCGTCGAGATCGATGGCGTACCAATCTCTCGATCAGGTACGGACTTTCGTGACGACATTGCTGTTGTTCCCCAGGATTGTGCGCTTTTCAATGGGACCATCAAGTTTAATGTTGGTCTTGGTGCTCGCACTGGAGAGGAGGCCAGTCAGGAAGACATTGAAGCGGCTTGCAAGCTCGCCAATATTCATGACACCATCTGCACACTACCTGAGGGCTACGATACAGAGTGTGGTCCAAATGGTTCTCGTCTGTCAGGTGGACAACGGCAGAGACTCGCCATCGCCAGAGCTTTGGTCCGCAAGCCTAGACTACTACTGTTGGATGAGAGCACCAGCGCCCTTGATGCCGAAAGCGAGAGAGCCCTTCAGGAGGGTCTCGAGCAAGCAGCAAGAGGCATCACCGTCATCGCCATCACCCATCGGCTGCATACAGTCCGCAAGGCCGATGTCATCTTCGTCGTCGAGGGCGGCAAGGTGGTGGAGAAGGGCCGTCACGAGGAGCTGGTAGAGAGAAGTGAGGCATACAGAATCAATGCCCTTCAGCAAATGTTGGGATCCTGATCAGCGCGTGTGTCGATGTAAAAAGTCAAAGTACGGAGTACTTCGTCCAGAGCATATCAACGTTTGGAAATGTGATGATTGGGTAACACAGGTCACGAGACCGTCATAAGGAGTTCAGGGGGGTGAGAGAGATACATACATACAAGCAAATATAACGAATAGATTTCTTTAATCCAGGAACGTGCTACAGCGATCAAACAGATCGGGTCATGCGCCGTGAGTCGCATGTCTGAGACATGCTCTACGGAGTACATTTGACACGCGCCCGATACGTTGGGTGCTACGCCAGGCGCTGTTAGTTGGCTAGCATAATCATATGAATCATAGCGTGGGGATGATGGCCCGTGCTGATTCGCCATTCCGACTCGCAAGGTGCGCAACCATTCCGGCATCCCAGTTCAGCCCAAACTCAATCCCAGATTTGTAAAAAAAGATTAAGTCCTACGCGCACACAACGCAAGACGTACAAAACAGAACCATCCACAGCCCCAGGCTGAAGTCAACATTCATACTCCAAGCAGCCCTGAGGATCCCTCCTACGTTCCCGACGCGGGTCCTGCAAGCAACCCCGGCGCTGATTACCGGTGCGAGACTAGCCATCGTGAACGAGGAGGGAGTACACCATCGCAGAAAGTGAAGACGGTTCAGTTCGAGGACGCATACGAGCTCGAAGAATACCCACCGATTCAAAAGGCGCGGGAAGACGAAGAGTATCTCGATCAACGAAGGCGGGAGAAGCGAGATAAGAAGAGGGAGTGGCTAGAAGAGCAAGACGAGATGAAGTTCTCTCATAGCATTCAGTTCAACGCTGTTCCGGACTGGAGCAGCCATTACATCGCATACAGCAATCTCAAGAAGCTGTAAGCGCGCAATCACTCGTCTCGAATCGTCCAATAACTAATGGCATCCAGCATCTACCAGCTCGAGAAGACGGTGCACCAAAATCGAAGCGGTGATGGCGAGTCGCGACCCCTGATATCGAACGAGGAACCCGAAGAAGTTTTCAGCAAGGCCCTGGGGATTGAGCTTGAGAAGATATGCTCCTTCTACGTTGCTAAAGAAGGTGAGCTTCTCGATGAGGTGAACCAGCTCCTTCGCGATGTCGGCGAGTATGAATCGCAGGAGGATGCAGCTCCCCTGGCCCGCTTATCATCTAATGCGCCGCGAAACGGCGGTCGTCGGGCAAGCTCGCTAGGGCCAGGGTCCGATGACGACATGGAGGAGGATAGTGCCAGCGATGAGGACGAGACGACCGTTTTGACGCGCAGACGGAAGAATAGTCTAGGCAGGAGGAAAACTGTTGCGGCTCCCCCAGACGATCATCCTGGGGACGCCAGTGCATACTCAGAGCTTGGGCGATCCGATTACAACCGTTCGACCACCCGCCGGCACAGTACAACCGTCTACGATTATGGCGAGCAGTCCCTGATGTTCACGTCTGGGCTCCTCTCGTCAGGCATCATGCTCAAGAAGCGCATCATTAGCCTCTACGTGCAACTCTGTGAGCTCAAGTCCTACGTCCAGCTGAACAGAACCGGCTTCAGCAAGGTCTTGAAGAAGTTTGACAAGATTTGCGACAAGGAGCTGAAGAACGCCTACATTCAAGCCCACGTCGAAACGGCCTATGCCTTCAGGAATGAGACCAAGGCTGTGGTCCAAGATAACATTCAAAAGATGGAAAAGACGTACGCATCAATCGTGACAGAAGGAGACGACGAGCTGGCAAGAAAAGACCTCCGCTCTCACCTCCGAGAGCATGTTGTGTGGGAGCGCAACACCGTCTGGCGAGACCTCATCGGTATCGAGCGTCGCGCTGAGGCGGCTCGACTTGGACAGTCGCTTCTTGGACAGGATCCGCACGCAACGCCCAGGAGGCTTCAAGGAGATGATGTCAAGGGACTTGGCTCCAAAGCCTTTGCAACGCGTCTGGGTCGCTTCCGTCTGCCCTCCTGGCTCGCCAGCTCATCTGTTTTTACACTCGTCATCTCTTTAGCCGTCTTCTTCCTACTGCTCTTCCTTCCTCTAATGGATCGTCCTGAGCAGCAAAACTGTCTGGCCTTGCTCGTCCTCGTCAGCATCATGTGGGCTACTGAGACAATTCCGCTGTTTGTCACGTCACTGCTCATCCCCTTCCTCTCGGTAGTGTTGCGAGTTGTGCAGACCGAGGAACCCAACCAACCACAGAGGCGTCTTGGCTCCAAGGAAGCTACCTCGGCCATCTTCTCGGCCATGTGGACGCCCGTCATCATGCTGTTGCTGGGTGGTTTCACCTTGGCAGCGGCACTTTCGAAGTGCAAGATTGACAAGCGCCTCGCCACGCTTGTGCTTAGCAAGGCTGGTACTCAGCCCAGGACGGTCTTGATCGCCAACATGTTCGTCGCGGCTTTTGCGTCGATGCTGATTAGCAACGTTGCAGCTCCTGTTCTCTGCTACTCCATCATCGAGCCCATGCTGCGGACCTTGCCTTCGGATTCAAACATGTGCAAAGCCCTCATCATTGGCATTGCCCTCGCCTCCAACATCGGTGGCATGCTGTCGCCCATTGCCTCGCCTCAGAACGTGGTGGCCATGGGCATCATGCAGCCTGAACCTACTTGGCTTCAGTGGTTCTTCATCGTGATCCCCGTCGGCGTCATTTCGATGCTCTTGATCTGGCTGCTTCTGCTAGTTACTTTCCATCCTGGCCGAGGAATCACCATCGCGCCTATTCGGCCGGTCAAGGAGAAGTTCACCGGGGTCCAATGGTTTGTTTCCTTGGTTACAATCATTACCATTGTTTTGTGGTGCGCGAGCCATCAGCTCGAGAATGTTTTTGGGGACATGGGCGTCATTGCCATTATACCCATCGTGCTCTTCTTCGGCATTGGGATCCTCACAAAGGAGGACTTCAACAACTTTCCATGGACAATCATCATCCTGGCCGCTGGCGGTCTATCTCTCGGTAAAGCAGTGCGATCGTCTGGCCTGCTCCACACCCTTGCGGAGCTTGTGTCCCGAGAAGTTGACGGCATGAGCATCTACGGCGTCCTTGTCGTGTTTTCTCTATTGATTCTCGTCATCGCCACCTTCATTAGCCATACTGTTGCTGCGCTCATCTTTTTGCCCCTCGTCTTCGACGTCGGTGCCGCCATGGGTCAGCCACATCCCAACCTGCTGGTCATGGCCGGTGTGCTCATGTGCAGTGCCGCCATGGGTCTCCCTACAAGCGGCTTCCCCAACATGAGTAAGTCTTCATCTCGTCGTATCTTGACCATCAGCGCTAATATGCATCTCCAGCTGCAATCATGAAAGAGGATCCAGCGGGGCAGAGATATCTCCAGGTGAAGCATTTCATCAGCAGGGGTGTGCCCAGCAGTCTGATCACTTTGGTCGTCGTAGTTACTCTTGGATATGGCATCATGCAGGTTGCTGGTTTAGATTAAAGGCCCTCGGGGCATTATTGGTTACATCACGAAAGAAATACGGCCTCATGCGACTATAGTTTTTTTGCAATTAATTTGCGGTTTGGAAAGCTTGCAAGTATATTAGCATCGTTAATACCAGTAATATTCTTTCGCATCCCTTGGCGATGTGATGTAGCAGCTATTGAAATATATGCTTATTTTATTATTTCTTTTTTTTTCGACTTCCGACGCAACAAACGCGTACCGAAATCCAAGCTTGTCAAAATAATGTTTCCAAATCTTTTAATCATTTCCTACATGCCTCAATTTATCCTCCTAACAACCCAATGCTTTACTTATGGCTTCTTTTATCAATAGCATACTCAGTGAGTATTACCATGATAAATCATGTACTGTATTACTACTGCTAATATAATGGCTGCTTTGGCTCTTTCATGGGAATCACGTTCCATCTCTGCGATTTGTTTAGGGTAGCTTGAAACTACAAAGGTTCGTGGTCCTACTGTGGGGTCACGCAACGGGAGCTTTGACCGTTGACGTCGGCATGCAGCACCTCGAGACCTGACATCGTCGACGGTGCTGTGGAATTGTTCTGTAAGGCAAAAGTCACGGAATTTGTGCCCAAAACTTCTGTTTAGGCTCTTGCATCTTACGTTCACTCCGGCATCGATAAAGAGGGGCTGTATCTCTACTACTAAAGCTCATGCGCGCCCCCTTGCGATAGCTGCTTCGGCTTAAGAGCTGGCTGCCACCGCCGCCATGCTCTCCGCGTTCACTGCTCGCCCTATTATCGAGCTCCGGCAACGAGACAAGTCAAAGATCGAGACCATATTGGCGTATGGTGCGTTCAATCCCTTCACCTATCGTTATCCGAGCGAGGCTTTGTGCTGAACAAATACCAGGTGATCGTGTCCTCGTCGGTCTCAACAATGGCGCCCTTCGAGTTTATCGCCTAAACGAGATTCCTTTGCACAACGGCGACGACGAGCCAGAGCAGCCCGAGACCTTGGATTCAGCCATATCGCAGTCGACGGCCCCGCAAGCGACGCCCATTGACCATGCCGTCCAGTCTGCAGCACAAGGCTCGGGCAGACCGACTGACCTATTGAGGGAGGTGGACAGGTTCTCTACACGTGCTATTGAGCAGCTCGCCATTATCAAGGAAGCCAACATCATCGTTTCCTTGTCCAACTATCACGTTTCATTATACGATCTTCAGACGTACACTTTGATAGAAACGCTGTCGAAGACTAAGAATGCCCTCTGTTTCGCCGTTACGTCCAATATCATCAAAGACTCTGATACGGGGATTCCTGAGATTATTAGTCGGCTGGCAGTTCCCGTCAAGAGGCGCCTGCTTCTATGGAGCTGGCACGAGAGCGAGTTGAGCGACGATGTTGTCGACATCTTGTTGCCGGAAACCATTCGCTCCATCACCTGGGCCAATGCAACGAAGCTAGTCTGCGGTATGAACGGGGGCTATGTCATGGTTGATGTGCTTACGCGCGAGGTGGAGGACATCGTCAGTCCGGGCAGCATAGGCCCTGCGGGACAAGGAAGCCGGTTTGGTACAGTGAGCAGCGCTGGCATGGGCTACATGGGGCTGGGAGGATACATGCCGAAACCATTGGCGGCCAAGCTGGCCGACGGGGAAATGCTGCTGGCAAAGGATATCAATACTTTATTTGTCGATGATGACGGCAAGTCTCTAGACAAAAGGCAGATTCCGTGGGCGTCCGCACCCGAGTCTATTGGATACTCATACCCATACATCCTGGCCCTGCAAGCCCCGACGAAAGGCTTGCTCGAGGTCCGCAACCCTGACACACTGTCATTGCTGCAGAGCATTTCTCTTCCTGGTGCGGCACAGCTATATGTCCCTCCGCCAACAGTTAGCTTGGCGCACGCCGGGAAAGGCTTCCACATCTCAAGCGATCGTTGTGTCTGGAAGATGGTCACTACCGATTACGATTCACAAATCAATGAGTTGGTAGGGGCTAGGCAATATGATGAGGCTATCAGTATCCTGAATATGCTTGAGGATGCACTGCTGAGCAACAAGACGGAGTCCCTGAGGGAAGTAAAGATGTTGAAAGCCGAAATGCTTTTCAAGAAGAAGAAGTTTCGACAGTCCATGGACTTGTTCAACGAAGACGAGGTCCACGCTCCCCCCGAAAGGGTCTTGAAATTGTATCCACCCCGGATTTCTGGTGAGCTCTCAGGCTGGGGAGCAGAAAAGGAGAAGCAAGATGCAGAAGAGGAAGAATCGCCCAAGAAGACGAATGGTGCAGCATCAGAGAGTCCGGAAGAGACTGCTGATCCATCGTCGCCGGCTAATGTGGGCGGATTTGCCAAGTACTTCATGGTTGGTGGAAAGAAGCAGCAGCAGGCCGATACGGCTTCCATCGCCTCATCGAAGAAGGAGAAGGATGCCCAAAACGGCGAAGACTCAGATAGTGGCAAGCACGCCTCCATCGAGGATGAGATCCCTAGGCTTGAGGGCAAGGACCTCACAAATGCTGTTCGGGAATTGAATAGCTACTTAGCCGGAACTCGAGCCCGTCTTCAACGTGAGATCGACCCCGCCACTGGAACGCTGAAACAGAAAGCCGATAAAAATGGCACGTTGGAAGACGAGGCAGAAAGGTTGCTTAGGACAACGCAGAGTAAGTCTGAAAAGGAGCGAGAGGAAGAGCTGCGAGCCACGTTTCGATTAGTGGACACAACGCTATTTCGTTGCTACATGTTCTCATCTCCGGCGCTCGCTGGCTCCTTGTTCCGTATCCCCAACTTCTGCGACCCGGATGTTGTCAACGAGAAGCTCTTGGAACACAATCGATATACCGAGCTGGTCGACTTCTTCTTCGGCAAGAAGCTCCATGGGGAAGCGCTGGGTCTTCTGAAAAAGTTTGGGACAGCTGCAAAGCCAGACAGTAGCGCTCCAGCGCTGCATGGACCCGATCGTGCTATCCAGTATATCCAAGGACTGCCTCCTTCTGAGGCTGACCTGATTCTTGAGCATGCAGAGTGGACGCTCAAAGCCAACCCCGAATACGCCATGGAGATATTCACAGGCGATACGGAAAACGCGGAGAGCTTGCCACGAGACAGGGTACTGCGCTTCCTTGCGGAACTGGACCCCAAACTGGAAGCCCAGTATCTTGCTCATATCATTGAAGAGCTTGGCGACCATACAGCCGACTTCCATGACCGTCTCGTGGAACTTTACGTCAAGAACCTCAAACAGATGAAGCGAGACCAAGAATGGGAGAAGATGATGGACCAATTCACCCGGTTTCTTAGAGAGTCACATTCGGTTTATGGTCTCAGCAAGGCCTTTTCCGTCATTCCCAAAGACGACGCTGCTTTCCTTGAGGCTCAAGCTATCGTATTGAGCAATATGGGACAACATAAGCAGGCTTTGGAGATTTATGTGTTCAAAATGAAGGATTATGTCAAGGCCGAAGAGTAAGTTGTTAACAAAAAAAGAAAAGGGCCCAGTCACTAACAGGCACAGGTATTGCAACCGAGTTCACAAAATGCAAGAGGCAGAGGATGCTCAATTAGATGAGGGTGCTAGGGAAAAGAAGGAAGATGATGCATCTTCCATCTATCATTTGCTGCTATCACTATATTTGCAACCTACTGGCTCTTATGAGCCGTCACTCGAGCCTGCGCTGGAGCTTTTATCGAAGCATGGCTCTCGACTTCCGGCCACATCAACGCTTGGGCTGATACCAGATGATCTGCCTGTGGCCGACCTGGAATCATATTTCCGCGGCCGCATAAGAGCTGCAAACAGCATGGTGAACCAGATGCGCATTCTAGCCAACTTGCGTAGAGCTGAGAGCGTGTCGATTGCGGCCCGCCTTTTCTTGGGCGAAGACGACGCAGATGGGCAAGGAGGGCGTGCCAGACACGTCACCATTACCGATGAGCGACACTGCGTGGTTTGCCACAAGAAGCTTGGTGGGGGCATGCGTATTGGTGGGACAGTGGTTGCTGTGCTCCCCGACAACACAGTTGTGCATTATGGTTGTCTGAGCAGAGCAACGGGGCACAAGAGTGATAGCAGCCGGGCGCCGAGCTGGGGGAGGGGCTTTTAGAGGTTGTTTTGCATTCGAAGGAGTTTGTTTCGTGTCGTGTTGGTGTAGCGCATAGTTATCGGAGCATCTGCATGGTTTCTGGTACCCTCCAGTTTTGAAGGTCTTTTTTCTTCTTGTTATTTTTTTTCTGCAATACCCACCCACCCTTATATAGGTAGTTGATATCCCATGGTACAATATGAGACGAAGTAGAACAACAGACTTTGATCAATCCTCCTCGACGACTTCTTCGCCATAGTTTTCCTCCTCCTTGGCCTCGTTGACACCCTTGGCTGTGCTGGGGTTGCCTGAAGCAGCCTCGCGTTTCTTATCCTCTTCCATTCGCGTAGTAAGCTCCTTATTTATCTCATCTTGCGTCGCGGAGACGGCACCGCGTAGGGCGCTGAGGTATTGGGACTTGTCCGTCACAGAAGAGCTTGCCGGAACGGGGATGGGCTTTTCGAGGGTGAAGCTATCGATGGGGCCATTGTAGGTGGCCGTAAGCTTCAAGGTACTTGCGGAAGACATGTCGTTCAGGACAGGTGGATCGGGGCTTATCGAATTGGGCCGTGCAGAGATGTTTGGAGATGTGATGGCTGAAAGGTGTATTGTGTATGGATGTATGGCCATGTATGGTCCAGTTCAGAATTTGAGGCTGAGTGGCGCGGGGTGATTTGCAGGGCAGCTGCGTCAGCGCCGAAAGCGCTGCCAGGTTCCCCAACTTTACGTGCAATAATATTAAGTCTGCCCCAACTTTTAAGTCTCCAGGGTCTCTCTCCCATCGTTGACTTTTCACAGTATTGACCCATCCATCCTACATACACCAACAAATTTCCTGTATTCAAATTGCATCAATCCCAAACCTGTTCGACCGACATGACCATGTGACACGGCGACGAGAGCGCTTTTCGGGTAACCATGTCACGACCACGACAACCACGAGCCCCGGGGAGCTTTTCCCCATTACCCAACGGCGCATCCTCGTCCAATCTCAACAACGGCGCTCCCCCTCAGGCGAAGCCTCCACCGCGAGGAGTCGATTCGTCCGACAGCGATGACCTCCCTCCACCGATCGTCGTCGGCAAGACGCGGCAGCAGCAGACTGGCTCGGCCTCGACGGCGATCTACACCCAAGGCCCCCCCTCCACCCAGTCATCCAATGCCTCGACCACCAGCCTGCCCCAGCACCACAACTTCTCGCGCCCATCCGCGGACGGAAATAGGCCGTGGATCGCCACGCAGACGCAACACGGGTCGAACTCGTCCTCGTCGCTGACGAAGCACCATGCTAGGAAGCATTCTGCCACCCAAGGACTGTTCGACTCTACGTTGCCCTCGGCCAACATCATCTCCAACTTGTCGCAAGTAGGCATGAGCCATGGACTGGCCTCCGGGTCGCAGACCGCGCTGTCTGCTAGTGCCATTGCTGCGCAGGCAGCGGTAATGTCGCATCAGGATAGACAGCAGGCACAACAAGCGCAGCAGCAGCAGCAGCAAGTGCAACAGACGAGGCACAGATCGCAGACGGTACCGCCATCCGGAGAAACAAATGAAGGTTCGCGACGCGGGAGCGGGAGTAGAGGCCCGGTAAGCCCACCGATGCTCAGCTTGACAGAGGCCAGCGCCCCGAGAGAGACTGCCTTCACCAGCGAGGAGCGGCGGCAACAGGATAGGTTGGGATCCAACTCTTTAGCGGCCACGGCTGCGGCCAATGTAGTCTTCCCGAGATCTGGTCAGAGCTCTCCCAGCCATTCGGCGGCTATGCCGCAGCAACAGCAACAGCAACAGCAGATGCCGCCGCCTCCTCCTCCCCCACCCCCGGAGAAAGCTAGCAAGTCGGAAAAGGCCAAAGTGAAGCTGTTTTCGCGACCCAACAAGATTAGCATCAAGGGCGAGTCAAAAGAGAAGCCGTTGCCGAGTCCAGGCAAGATTGGTTCGGCGTTATCAGCATTGCAAAGAGGAAATTTTAGCACAACAAGCTTGATAGAGTCAAGCAGCAGTCAAGGCTTCTATCAGCAAAACAACTCGTCGTCGGCTACCATCAAACCCATTGATATAGAGGAAAAGGCCACCAAGGAGAAGAAGCACCACTTCCTCTCACGGCAGAAGCAGAAGTTGAAGGATGAGTATCATCTCCCATTATCCTCAGCTGCCAGCAACTCACGTCCAACCGACCCCAATGCGCCGAACAGCCTTTACAATTTCAATGTTCCCGCCAGCCCCGGTCCTAGTTCCTCTGGCTTTGCAAAGGCCAAGAAGGATAAGAAAGCTGCTGAACGGTCCGAGAGTCGATTGGAACACAACGAGTCCTTTGCCGGTGCGTCGGATTGGCCTGGGCCAAGCAGCGTTCCAACCCTTTCTCAGCAATCGACAATGTACGATCCTGTCGACCCCGGAAAGCTCGGGCTGCACACTTACATGTCCCACGACGACGCCTGGCCATATCTCAAGGCAAGGCTGCTCAATATCTTCGAGGGCGAGGACTTGCGTCTTCCTGTCGAGGACTTCAACCGAGTTGTTCAAATGCATATTCAGTTCTGTGTCCAGAAGAGGTCGCCCAACCTCATGGTGGAGGATTTGCGAGATCTATTAGCTATGGGGTTCTCGTCTCTGGACCGGACTCTTCGCAACACAACCGAGGACCGCCTCATCCCTACGCTCGTTGAGCTGTGGCTCTTCACCTTTACTTCTATCCTACCGTATATGCAGTCTGTGTTCCTGCCGCTGGATATGGAAGTATCTGGCTGCGGTACTATCATGAGCCCGGAGCACGCCAGGGATTTCTGGGGCGGTGTCAAGGGTACTGACTCCTCAACTGACGGCACGGCTCGTGTTACTGCTGTCTCGGCTACATTCGATGTGCGCCGTCTCGTGCTGGGCGCATTCCGTGACATTGTCATTCTTCCACGTTACGATACCCTGAAGACAATATTCTCCCGTCTATCCCTAGAGTTTCTCCCCGCTTCTTTTGCCAACATCGCTATGGCATCGCCCATTCCTGAGTCGAGCTACAGCACCTCGCCCCCGGGAACAGAATATTTCCCACCGATGACTCCGCGCCCTGGTACCGCAATGTCCATCGACCCATCTGTGGGCTCGTACAACTCTACCAGCACGACCCTCTTAGGCGACGGGTCTGGTGCTGGCTCAGCTGGTGGACGCAGTCGTGCCATTAGCAACGTCAGCTTTGGCAGTCACGGTAGCGAAGGTGGTGCCTCTTTCCGCCCCTTCACACCCTCGGCCTTGGGCTCAGTTCGAGAGCAAAACGTTGAAGATTCAAAGCAGGTCACGGAGATGGTGGGCAGGATGCTGCAGTGCATGAGTGTGCTATCAAGTCTGGATGGTGCAGGAGACGGGGATGATGAGGACGGGAGTAGGAGGATGGTAGAACTCTGCAAGATGCTGAAGCACAACTGGCTCGGAAGAGGCCGGACGGGGAGAAATAGGATGGGTATCGTGGGAGGTAGAGTGCGGAGAGAAGGGACGAGAGAAGAGCTGAGGGTTGCTTGAGAAAAGCTACTCGGCGTTTATGTGGTTTATGGGCATTCATATGGGAGTTTAGCGATAGGAACTGGTACCGAGGTCATGTTCATGATGATGTACGGCGGATTTTTTTTCTTCAAGAACCTAACTTTCCCCGTTATCTAAATTAAACCATTTTTTCATGCGAATCAGAAGGGCATCGAACCCTCATCTATTTTTGTGANNTCGAACCCTCATCTATTTTTGTGACAAGAAAATCCTCAAAGAAATATATTATTGTAGCTATCGTACTTGTAAGGCATCCTTACTACTAGCTGTGAGAGATACTGGGCATGGAGAGATCTATACCGCGGGAATGTTAGCCAAATTCAGGTTGAAATAGTTAACATCAGCAACAATGAAAAATGTGTTCTGTCAGACATCCAAGGAAGGATTGACCCTCATCTGTCTCAAGGTAGGCTCGATGAGACTCGAGTGGAAACTGCGAATACGATGGAAAATTTCATCACAAGAATGGTATTTTTTTGTTGCAAAAAGAAAATTTGGTGTACTTACTTCATGAGTACATATCGGTCGAGGTTCATGTCGGGGAGGTCAAGAAACGCTAAAGGCAATCTGAGCGCACGAATTAGCAAAGCAGTCTTTTGCATAGCTGGTTTGAAGAGAATGTGCGTGGGTAAGCAGGTGTCAGATCGAAATACTGGCAAGTAACAGATCCCCTGCGACAGGGACCCGAAACAATGTTTTCATGGTCGATTCAATATTGTAAAGAAGTAGGTTGATTATCATCATCCTGCAGGGAGAGGCTTTGGAGGGAGGGAGGGAGGGGGGTGAGGAGCCTCTCCGAAGCGAAAAAATGGAAAAAGAGAAGAAAAATGTTCGAAAACTTACCAAGAATGTATCGCTGGATGCATTGCTACTATTAGTAACAAAAGAAATGTAACTGATCAATCATGCGCATTGCCAGCTGCCATAGAAAGCAGTTTGGCTTTCTGTGGGAGCTGCAGGAAACACCTGGGGCGATGTATGAAAAAGTTGCATGGTCAGTGGGAAAGGAAAGAAATTCTTGAGGTCATCGCGAAGAAGATATTGCTTAACAGTGCCGGCGAAAAAATTTCTAGCGCGGCGCACACTGTGTAAAGTCACGTGATAATTTGCCGTCGTGGTGGATTCTAGCGGCGGGACGACCCAGGACTAATACTACCGAAACCAGGCGGCATAAGGCATGCTCAAAGCACTGTATTAGGCAACACAACGTCGCGTTACTACTGAGACGGATGCAGAGCAAGACTATAAAGGCACTCAGCATTTAGTCGGTAGAGCCCGTGACGTGACTGATTTGCATTTCTCCTGGGCGGTGGGAGGACCAGGAGGTGTGCCAGCATAGGAGGAAGGAAGTTCGGATACAGCGTCAGAGACCTCTGTTAGTTGCAAGTGTGACGATGCCCAGCCACCAATTAAAGGTTGACAAATCCAAATGCCGGTCGATCCGCCTCACTTTCCCATGGCGGTGTCCGATTGCTTTTTGTCCGGCGGTGATACCAAAAGGTTGACTTGGACGGGTTTATTCCATAAAGCGGGGGGCAATATCCCTTTAGACGGGCATCCCCTTGTCGACGCCCCCACATGCGTCAGTCTTGTGCCAGTTCGAGTCCAATTGTGAGGACTGATGAGCCCACCCAGCCGGCGCACGTTCGCAGCCCGCCGCCAGCCCAGGTCGATCCTTACTGTCTCGCCCTCCCCTACCCCCCAAGCAAAGTAGATCAGGCACTTTACACCTTTTTTTGCGCCTTCGCGGAAAGCGGTCCAACGAACGACGAACAGACACGAACGACGACCTTCAACACCCACCACCCCCCCCAAAACGACCAGCCCACGACATCTCTTTGCGCAACGACCGGTACCTAACGAAAGGAATAACGTCTGCATAACTTCTTTTCATTTATTTTTGCATTCGATTTTTTTTTTTACAGGCGACTATTGTAAGCTGGCGACTTGCGATTCGCCCTGTTCCTCTCTTTTCCCTCTTCCGCGCGGGTTGTCCAGCGCTTGCCTCGTCTAGAGACAGCCGCGCTTCTCAAACTGCCAGCCCAGAGAAAAACCCACCAAGGCTCTCTTCTCCGGGCTTAGGCTAGCGCTGCAAAAAGCAAGTCCTGCAGAACGCGCTGTGAAGTCGCATTCAGTCTCGTCGAATTAATTGACGAGTTAAAATTCAAGCCAGCGAGAGAGTGAGTGAGCCTGCAGGTTCCTTATTTCTTGGGAGTGAGTTTTTCTGGGCAAAATCCCGGGAAAAGGGTGTTGACCTAGGCTGCCTGCTGTTTCTTCGGGAGTAGCACGGAGTAATAGTGCTTTTGCTGCCTTTTGGGGGGCTTATCATAGGTGCAGACCCGACTTTCTGGGGGTGGCCTATCCCGTTGTCCGCCGCCTAAGGCCTAAGCATTTAGCAGCCCGCCCGCGCTGGGTTGCCTGTGTCGCGCGCACTTTGCACCACCCTCTCAATCCGCCCCCCCCATCGTATCGTCGCTCTCTTTGGACCTCTTTTTACACTTCTAGTGCATCACGCCATCACACAGCGGCGCATCGCACCTGACTTCATTTTTCTTTTCTTCTTTGACGCGCTTTCCGGGAGAATTGTTCGCATTGCGGTGTCGGACCCAGTATCTGACGTTTTCGTCACGTTCTCGTTGCAAGATATCGCCTTGGCCGAACCGTTGTACCCTCCGTCGAACTCTCTTATGCGGCTTCGACACGATACCATCTCGTACCGTCGCTAAACGTGTAAACAAGAGCATCTTTTCCTCCTTCGCTGGGTCGTTCTTGGCACTCCGACGACTCGACCGTTTGACCTCGACCACTCTCCTCGCGTACGAGCTACGGTCGCGCCTCGGACGTATCATCGTCGAGCACGTCACGAAACCACTTCTTCTTCTTCGACGCTTTTTTTTCTCATCCCCCTCCTCTCTCTTCAGTCCCGCAGTCTACGCTTTCCGTCTCTGTGACCGTCGATACGCATGCGCATGCCATAGGATTCCAGGCGCACGTCGACGTCCACGCAGTGGATAGACGACCTAGACTTCGACATCATGGCTGCAAGTATGGGTCCTAATTTCACGGGCCACCCCGGCGGCATGGGGCATCCGGGAGTTGCTGGTCATTCTATGGGACCTGGTATGCCTCATAATCCCGGTGGTCATCCAGGTGCGCCTGGTGGTGGCATGCCTAATCAGTTTGCCGGCGGTCATATGGCTGTATCTGCACCAGGCGGGCAGGTCAATCCCGGTATTATGACGATGCCCCCCGGGGGCAATCCTCAAGCCCACGCCATGCAGCATATGGGCCAGCAGCAGATGTTGCAGCAACAGCCACAGTTTCAGAATTGTACGTCATAACAGCAATGCGAGCTTACGCACGGTCTTCCCCTGGTGTATGTGCCCCAATGCTGACAATATCTTAGTCCAGAACAATCCAGCGCATGTCGCTGCAATGCGACAACAGCATCAGCATCTACTACAGCAGCAGCAACGGCAAGCCATGATGGCGCAGCAATTCCAGCACATGCAGGCCTCAGGGCAGATTCCGATGGGCATGCAGGTCTCTCCGCAACACATGCAGCAGATCCAGCAGTTGAGATCGGTTGGCCGCATGCCTGTGAGTTAGCGCGACCATTATTTGATTGACAATGCAGCTAACGATTCCCGTCACAGCCTAACCATCCGCACGCGCTACTAGCCCAGCAACTAATGATGCAGCAGCAACAGCAGCAGCAAGTTCAACAACAGCATCAGCAGCAACAGGCTCAGCAGTCCCAGCATGGACAACAGCCTCAGCCACAACCTCAACAACAACCGCAGCCTCCAGGACAGCCGCAACCACAGCCGCAGCCTCAAGCACCACCGCAACAAGCCCAACAACCGGGACCGAACCCTGGTCAGCCGATGCCGATGGGCGCGCAAAACGTCCAGGGCATGCCGCAACAGGGCCAGCCTGGTGGTGGCGCCGGGCCGAACCAAATGCAAAATCAGCAAGCCCAGCAAAGCCAACAGCCGCAGCAGGGTCAGCAGGGTCAACAGCAGCCCCAAAACCAAGCTCAATCACAGGCCCAGGCCCAATCACAGGGCCAGCCACAGCAGCCCGGACAGCAGTCCCAGCAAACGCCACAGCAAACGTCTCAGGCTGGAACACCTTCCGCCGCAGGGCAGCACACGCCAACGCAGACGCCAGCACCAAACCCAACCCAACAAGGCCAGCCGCCACAGGTCCAAAATCAGCAAGGTCCACCTCAAAATCGCGCGCATCATCCTCAAATGTCTCAGGTTCAAGCTCAGCAGCTTGCATTCTCCAACCACTTGGCGATGCAGCAGCGCAGAGAAGGGATGAAGGGGCAGTGTTTGTTGAAGCTGATGCAGTTGAGCGAATGCCTGACTGGCTATCCTGTAAGTGCACACGCAACATTCGCGCCAGGCACATGTGCTAACCTATTGCTTCAGGGGCCGCAAGGAAGAGACGATCTCAGCTACTGGAACAGCTTCGCGAATCAATTCTTCTCCATTAATGGCGTCTTCCGACACACTCTGCACGTTGCAGATGATAAAGAACCCAGCGAAACGCCAGGAAAGCAATATGAAATTGCTTTCCCTGCGATTGCGCGTTACTTCTATACACATTTCACCAGTGGCGTTAAGAGTATACAGTTGATCATGGACAAGGGCATCGCCGATCGTCCCCTGCCTGGCGACTGCCATTGCATTGAGAGTCCCAAGACGAACATGGTGTATTGGTTCGACACGGGTTCACATGTAAGCTGCACCCTTTCGCATTGACGATACTTTACTAACAGCAAGAAGCTCGTTGCCAATGGTACGCTTCGCGCCCAATTCGATGCCGAACAGAAGATTGAGCTTTTCGAGTTCACCACGACAAGCCACGACGAATACGTCTCCCGCAAATCGGTCATTGATGCAGCAAAGCCGGCTCACATGTGGATCAAGGATTGGCGGCAGACGAACGCGGATGTAAAGCAGTCTCCAGAGTTGTCCAAGAAGGGCAAGGGTCGCCAGCTAAAGTCGCCGCAAACACACCCTCCCGATGTGTTGGTTGATCTGCCAGATTCAATCATCAACACCAATGGTGTCACCAAAGCAGTCGATCAGTTCCTTGAGATTGTCGAGGTGATCGGCCAGATGACTCCTCTGTTCAACTTTTACGCCAGCCATACCGGCTTGAGCCCCTATTCGGCTCTCGAGCAGTATGTTAGCACACAGATCCCCCAAAACCCTGGCCCCAACGCTGGGCCTGGTCCTGGCCCCGTGATGAATGGTCAGCCCATGCCGCAGAACCCTAGGACGCCCAGTTTCGCCCATTTCCAGATGGGAGCCAGCCCCGCTGCTGCGCACATGAACCTTCCCGGTTCGCCACATCTTGGTGGCAGTCCGGTGCCAGGACAGATGCAGGCACCCCCAATGCAAATGCAGCAGAGCCAGCAAGGTACAAGCTCAAGCGGACCCAGTGCCAACACTTCGCCGGCTTCTAACAAGCGGAGACGGCCTTCGGGTGTTAAGACGGAGGACGATGGGTCAGGGGCCCCAACACCTGCCGCGCAGGTTAATGGCATCCAGAGCCGCCCTCAAAAGCCTGCGACTCCTCGTATGGCGAAGCGAGTCAAGCAGAACAATTCATGAGTTTAGAGGCTTTTTTTTCTCTCGGGTCCACGGCTCCTGGCTCTGGCTCCTGTCAGCCTTGTTATACATTCTTGCATGGTGGCGTCTCGCGCTTGGTTGATATCCTATCTGGTCTGGGTCATTTGATTTTTTCGTTTGCTTAACCTGCCTTTTTACTCCTTTTTCATTTGCAAAAGTTTTACATATTTCATGGGTCAAGGGAGCATTATCCGAGCTGGTGCTTAATGGTTGGGATGTATTCTCGTCGTCGGTGGTGGATATGATGACGATGGCAGAGCCCGACAGACGATTTCCACGTTGACACGGTCAGCAACGACGGATCGAGGAACGGTTTTGCGCATGTTAAAACGGCGGGATGAAACTTTTGGTTTAATTTTGAGTGACGGAGTTGCTCGTGTACGATAGACCAGGGCTTGGTCCATCTGCCTTGTACTGCCCAATTTCGAGGCTCCCCTCCTGGGTTAGCTGTTCCTCCTTTTTTTTCCCTGGTTATCTGTCGTAGGTTTGGGGTTTAGGCGGGTCGTTCAAAGTCTTTCTTATAAGATACCTTTTTACGTCCCCTTGGTGGTTGGCAGCAGACAGCGGAAGAGAAGCAAGTAGAAGTTGAAGAAAACCCGGTGTTTTTTATCTTTTTTGGTAGTTTTGGTTTTTTTGCCAGGCGGGTCGGCGTGGGCATCATATTCCCCCATGTTTGTTTGTTTCTTATCCTTAGTTTACTTCTTCTTTGTTCTCCGAAGCTTGCCATACATATCATACTACTCTACCATGACTTTTGCAGTTCTTCCCCTTTTTTATTTTGGTCAAGCTAGAACTTGGATGCTCTGAATGGATGGCCTGTTGATGACGACAAAAACGTTTTTGTGTTGGATGACTCTTTTATCATTGAAGCAACGAAAACGCTATTTGACAAAAAACTGAACAGGGAGATTGACTACCAATACTACTTACTACGTTGTACGTTCTACACCAAATGTACTTGCACATCACGCTCCAATATGGTTCGCAGATCACCCGTGTTGGAGCCAGCCGATACGCATTGGGCGACCTTGATGGTCCTCAACAGTGCAACGAGCACGTACAGCTGCTCGGCTTGGTTGAGCTCCTCGTCGGTGAGGAAATCCATCACGTTGGCCGCCAGCCCCTGGATGTCCTGTAGGCCGCCCTCCTTGGCCGAGAGATCAATGTTTTGAAAGTCGAGCTCGAACTCGGCCATGAGGAGCTGGACGAGGGCGGGGCACTGCTTCAGCAGCCGGCTGGGGCCGCTCGAGATTTCCTCGGTGCGGCCGACGTACGACAGCCAGGCGTCGAGGCGCATCAGCTCGACGTTCTGGTCCTGGATGGCATCGCGGTCGTGCCAGAGGCTGTGCGTCTGCCACTCGTACGAGCGCAGGAGCTCCAGGGCCGGGACGACGCTGCGGAAGGCGGGGACGACGACGCCCCTATAGGTGCCATCGACGATGACGCCGCCGCGGGCGTTTTGCGCGTAGGCCGGCCAGGTGGTGTCGACGGGGCCAGTGCCGGCGCCGGCGCCGGTGAGCACGCTCCTGGCGGTGACGTGGAAGTGCCTGCGGGTCATGTAGTCCGAGTCCGTGTACAGGAGAGAGCTGTCGTCAAGGAAGCCCAGGAGGGCCTCTAGGATGACGGTGATGGCGCCGTCCATGGCCGTGGTCAGGGGCAGCTGGTCCGAGTGGTGCCACGGCGTGGCCCAGTACCCGAGCATGACATCCATCTGGCTCATCCAGAAGACGTCCACCTTGATCAGGGCCGTGGACCGGTTGCGCTCGAGGTTGCGCCTGTCCCTGGCATCCTCCCTCTCCTGGCGCTGCCTGAGCCTCTCCCTCTCCCTCTCCCCGGCCCCCTTTTCCTCCTTTGTCGGCTGGGCGTCGCCGCCGTCGTCTTCGTGGGCTCCTCCGGCCGCCTTTTGCTCGGGGTTGTGGGCGTAGTTGGTGAGCAGGAGGCGGCCCCTGACCTCGTTGGAAGGCGAGCTCATGGCTCCACGCTTCACCGAGTTTTTGACCAGCTCCTGGTCTCGTTGAATCTTTCGGAGCCTCTTTGCTCTAGCCGCCTGGAGTTTCCTTGCGGCTTTGGCACGATCTGCCATGGCTGTGGATGATTCTTCATTCTCATCTCCTTGGGAAGCGGCATCATCTTCATCATCATCTTCTTCTTCTCCCTCGTCATCATCATCATCATCATTGGGATCTTTGAGATCATCTGCGACGCCCAAGATCTCCGGGTTCGGTGCCTCTGTCCCCATCTCCACACGATCCGCACCATGACTTGGGACTTGGTCCGAGTTCGTAGATACTGGCGGCTTCTCCCTAATGCTGGCTTCTGCGGGGGCGGGGCAATGCTCCTGCTTGATATCCTTTTCGCCTTCGTCCGGAACCTCCTGGACCGTTGGCTGTCTGCCAGGCTTCCGAGGAGGATCAGATTTCCGTGGTGTAAGATCGCTGCGCTCTACGCCTACGCCAGACTCGGTGGCTGTGAATGTGGCCTGAGGGGGAGATGGCATCGTCGCCGCAGCTTTTTGGCCATCGGCACGCTTCTTCTTCTTCTTTTTCTTCGAGGCCTCCTCAGCTTTTTCTTTCTGCTGGCGTCTTATTCGCTCGTCTATGGCCATCATGACAGGGGCTGAAATAAACAATGTCCAATCACCATCTTGGGATCGAAACCCCTGAAACAGTGAAGGGTCTACTCCTGGACGGACAAAGCCGCCAACGTTAGAAAGGCTCCCCTGGTGACGGGATTCATTCTCTCGAGAAACGTCGCCTTCTCGTCTCGGGGTCTTAGCCTTAGGGTCGTCGTCGTCGTCGTCGTCATTGTTGTCGGCAACTTTGGATTCGGCCCAGGTCTTGACATCGGCCTTCTTCTTGCCCTTTCGCGGTCTTCGCTTGTCACCGAATTCGCCTAGCTCGTAGCCTGCCGCGCCCTGGTGGTCTCGCATCCAGCGATCGTCGAGCCTGCGGGCGGTCCGCCTCTTGTTGTTGTTGTAGAAAGTGTTTGCCACGGAGCACACGTCCCACGTCCTGGCCATCCACCTCTTGTCGACAGAGCCGCGTGCCAGATGTCGACGGAACCCGAGCGCTTTGGGGATGGACGCCTCGATGTTCTGCGGCGTGAAGTGCAGGATCGGGCCCAGGACCGGGTGACTGGAGCTCGTCAGGGTCCCGACTGCTCCTTGCATGGACACCGACTTGTCCGCGAACGAGGCGTGGGTGAGCTCCATGCCGGCCATCAGGCCCATTATGACGACATCCCTCATCGAGGTCTGCATCGGCGCGGATACCAGGTCGCTCGGGCACCTGTCGGCGTCGTAGGTGACAAAGTCTATGCGGACCGAGTTGCCGCAAGGTTGCTCAATGGCACGGCAGAACGATACCCACGAGGCCTCGCCTATTCCTTCTGGGGAGGGGCGAGGTGCTTTTACCGAGGAAGAAGCCATGCTTGCGCTTGCGCGGCTGCTCAGAGTAGAGAGGGAGTTTGTGTAAGATGATGCGTCGCTGATGTATCGCCGGCGTCTTCTCAGGAACCCAGGCAGGGAAAGATCAGGCAGCGGAAAAGCAGGTATCGTTGTTGGACGACTGGGCATAGGCGGAGGACCAGGAATAGGTGGAGGACCAGATGGCCAGTATCTTCCCACGGGAAACCCTTGTGGTGGTGGTGGTGGTGGTGGCGGCGGAGGTGCAGCTCGCTCCGTAGGAGGAACATGTTCATCATCTACGACTGAAGAAGAAGCTTCGCTCTCTTCAGAGGTAATCGATCTAGGCCGTCTGCGCAGTTTTCGAAACGGCCGGAGCAAGGTATCATAGATGTAGTAGC
The DNA here is from genome assembly GCA_003012115.1 of Trichothecium sympodiale. Lineage (NCBI taxonomy): Eukaryota > Fungi > Ascomycota > Sordariomycetes > Hypocreales > Trichothecium > Trichothecium sympodiale. The sequence goes on from PXOB01000157.1 coordinate 89,674, forward strand.
ACCACGACGGCAGCGGAATCACGGACACGGACGCAGTCTCGGAAGTATAGTCAGAATAGGGGTTGATGACGATAACCCCTGGCATCGAAGAAGGAAGATGCGGAAGATGCGGATCAAGCTCTGGCGGGGACAGGATAGCAGGAGCAGCAGCAGCAGCAGCAGCAGCAGCAAGACGCGGAAGCGGATGCTCGCCGATGGCGTGCGACTTGAGGATGGAGCCACCGCCGGATGGGTACAGGTCGGCACGGAGGCTGATCTGCGGGATCGAGTAGATGACCCGGAATCGCAGCTGCGACATCTGCCACACGCGCTGGCCCTGGCCCGGCATGGGGCCGAAGACGACGCCGTCGCATAGCCGGATGCGCTGCCCTGTCACGAGGTACTGCTGGACGGCCTGCGCGAGGGCGACGAAGAGGGCGACGACGGCGACGAGCAGGGCAGCCACGGCCGATATTGTCGAGGCGTCCCATTCGGCGGCGGCGGCGGCGGCGGCCATTTAATGGAGAAGTGAGAAGTGGGGGTTTGTTGTAATAAGTGAATGAGTATAGTACTTGTATAACGATGGCAACTTCCTTCCCTATTACTTGAGATGCTTGAATGGTGTCGTCACTTGAACTCACTCGTTGTTACGTACGCGCACGTATTACTTGCACTGCATCATGTTGGAAGCGCTCCTAGAAACGACAAAAACTTATGTATATATATGTTCTGGGCGCATTAGATATAAATTTGACCCAAAGGTATGTTATGTTATCATTTACATTTTTTTCATGGTAGAAAAAATGCCTATGCGCAGCAAGGCAGATGCCAAGTCGCATGCACGCAGCACAAAAAAAAAAAAGTGAGCTGTCATCGCTGGTGGGAGGGCTTTCTCGGCTCAGCCGCACTTCATCACCCATACGGGGGGCCGCCTTGCTTATATATATCGAACAAATGCAGCAACACATACTTACCACCCATCCCCCTTTTTTAAAGGGAAAATTTCTTGTTAATTTACTTTCGTTGGTCCAAGTGTTTTGCACATTCTCAACTTGAGAGAGGCTCCGATATTAACCTAATCTATAAACCAACAATCTAGAAAAAGAATTAAAACCTAAACCAGGCGCGGTCATATTATGACGCAGCGCCCATAAATCATTCAAAAAGAGCCTCATCTTCCAAGTTATTACCTTTGGTCACACAGGTAACCATAATATATAGAACTTTACACAACTACATCCTCTGACTCCTATGGCTGACCAGGTACCGTTACACAACCTGAGTCTCACTACAGTGGAAACGAAAAAATAACAAAGCCAAAGATTCCAATCGGCTATTGAAATAAAATCAGACTTTACAGAACAAAGGCGCTATATGACAGTTCAATTTTAAGCTCAACCAAGTTCAGTCACCAAGGCTAGCACCTGTCATATCAAAGACTACTCGCTACGTACGGAATAGAGCATCAGGTTTACATCAGGCTCAGTCTTAGTAATAACAGTGACCATGTCTCTTATTTGCAGCCATCTTTCCGCCTTGCACGCCTATGTGCCAATGTGCTAGCATCCTGTCAAACCTTTGGGACTAAGCAAACTGCCTGAGACGCATTCCAAAAACTCCTTTGTTGACCATGGTAAAGCAATTCCGATCCTATGTTGATATCCTTTTTGAATATTGGTACAAAAGCTTGCTTCGTAAAACTCCCACTTAGAACGATTCGGGGGTGGGGCTCTCATGCTTGGCCGTGCTCCCCTTGCCTCTCCATGTACTGACGGCCGGGATGTTAGCCTCGTACCGTTCTTCTTCTGTTCCATAAGCCCTGGGTGTAAGCTTGATCAACGTGTGCAGTGGCACGTTCATCCAAGGGCTCTGGGCTTGATCCTTCTTCATAAAATAGGCGTAAATGCATCGCAGAACCGCCTGGTGCGTAACGATAAGAATGTCCTCGCTGCGTTCAAGCTCCATGATGATAGGCTCAAGACGGATAACGACGTCGCGATATGATTCACCACCTCGGTAGCGGTAGTTGTACTTGTCTTCGTCACGGGCGGCAAAGTCCTCCGGGTACCGGTCCTTGATCTCTTGGTATGTGAGGCCATCGCAGACGCCAGAATCAAGCTCATCAAGGGCCTTCCACTGGAGTTGATTGTAGTTGGCAGGAAGGAAACGAGCAGTGGCGATTGTCCTTCTAAGAGTTGATGTCCAGACAGTGAGGGGACGATCATCCTATTGATTTCATTAGTAAAAAAAAAAATATATCCCCGGATCGAAGCTTCTACTTACGCCAACCGACTTTCGGACAAGTTCGGGAAGTTTGTTGGCATAGGCCTCGCCTCGGAATGACAGGAGGGTATCACCGCCAATTCTTCCATCGAGGTTGTACTGAGATTCTCCGTGCTAACAACATGCATTAGTTGATGTGAAGCATATTAGGGTTCCGAACCACTCACTCGAGAAAGCCAGATAGATCGTGGGCGAATGTGCAGGTTCATGAGGTAGTAGACGATGCGACTCTGAAGATAGTCCTGAATGCGGTTGATGATGACTTGTTTGCCAACATCCATCAGCTTGAGATATGTGTACTCGTCCTCATCATGGTCCTCGTCAATCGTCTTGTAGATCTTCTCGTAGTTGGAGATGCGGTTTCTGAAGTCCTGGGCTGCCTCCTCGGGATCCTGGCCGCGGTAGTCTGGGCTTGTTGTCTTGACATCTCGGATGTTGGCCATGATCAATTCCTCGTCATCGCATTTACTCTCGACGAAGAGCACCTCGATGCTGTGGGCTGAGCAAGTGTCGTTGACCCACTTGCGGCGTTCCTTGGTCGAGTTTGTGGCATCCAAGATACCAACAACACCACCAGATCGGAACCAGGCAAGCATGTCGGCTATCGCAGCCTCAGCAGCAGCTCGTCGCTTACGCTCTCCCTCGGCGTTGTTCATGTCAAAGAAGTCGGCAGTAGGCTGGGGAGCATCGTTACGGCGGTAGTTGCCAACGTTGAACACCCGAGCAGGGATGCTAAGCCATTGTAGGTAGCGTTGGGCTATGAGAGACAAGCAAGGTCAGCTTTGGAGGTTTTTTTTTGCTCCAAGAATCGGGTTTGGCCTACCTTTCTGTGCGATGAAACTCTTTCCCCGGGCTGGCAGCCCAACCATGACAACACAAATCTTGGTGTCCTCCACCTGAACGCCGAATGAGTTAGTCATGGTGAAGCCTTTTTCTATTTAGTGCGGCTTTTTGTATAATTGATACACGACAACAAAGTCGACCTGCTGTCAAGTAGAAAGGCAGATAAACGGATAGAAAAGCAAAGATGGTGATGTGATGAAGACAATGGTAATGAACATGACCAGTAGAAGTAGTATGTTGAACAATGAAACAGTACTAAGTAGATGAAGAAAAAGTATCGGGAAGGAGGGAAAGAGTCGCGTGACCAAATGGTACGAGAAGGAGAAAATGAAATCAGGCAAGATGGAGGTGATGTGAGGTAAGTAGAAGGGAAGGCACCCCCCGAAAAGGGAAAGCAAGGTTGGTGAAGGTCGGCAAGACAAGGCAGGTTGAATTGACTGGATGGAGAAGGAGCTTGGCAGCTCAGGGCTTTCCCCAGCTTTGACACATGAGAACTGCAACCCAGGCAGGCGCCCAGGCAGGCACCCAGGCATTGGACATTGGATCATAGCTGCAGCCGATGCTGCACCAGGAACAAGGCGGTGCATGCAACTTGCCCTCCAATGGCCGCTGCTCTCTGCGGGAAGCTGCAGGAAAAGGTAGGGTAGGGGGACTGCGACCAATACATATAAAAGCTTGTGCAGATCTCGTTTTGCTTTGCTTTACTGCATGTTTACTGCATGATGGCCCAGCCCCCAAAACCCAAGCCAACAAGATCCAGCCCTGGTAGCCCGTACGGAGTACACTATCAGGTAACACGGCGACTTGACCGATACCCGAATTGGGCCATTGGACGCCTCCCATAGCTGGGCCACGGCAAACGACGCAGACACATGCAGACACATGCAGACACATGCAGACACGTATACACGCACCACGGAGGCACGCGGGCAAGCTGCAATGGCGGGTACCGTTCTTGCCGGTGTGGGGAAGCCGAAGAAGGCCTCGGCGCAGAATGCAGCGGTGGGAAGAAGCAACGCCGTCCCCCGTATAGTGCCGAGAATGTGTGTGTGTGAACCTAGGACTGGTTCCATAGGTAGGGTGAGTTGCAATACGGAGTACGGAGTACAATGCAGCTGTCTGCAGTGACCCTCTTTCCTTTTCTCCTTGGGATTGAACTCCGCTTCCCCGGATTGTGTCTCTCCGGTCAAGTCTTGGGAACGCCTAGTTTTTTCCGGTTGGAGAACTTTCTCCCCATTCCCCTCTTGAGGCAGTCCATCCATCCATCCATCCATCCATCCATCCATCCGCCCGCGCTGGGCAGTTAAAGCACGGAGTACGGAGTAGAGAAGTAGGACTTTATTCTTCGGGGAGGGAAAGCACATCCCCATGGTCTGGCTCTAAGCACGCACGCTTGGGGGCTGCTGTTCCTGATCCCCTTGGGCTTCTCCACAAAACACACATTGCCATGGGCCACGGTAGAGGTCACGCGGACAATGGAAATCCACACCGCTCTGGCCACAGCTTGGGCAGCATGTACTCCGTAGAGAAGTGCGTAGGGGGGACGCGTTGGAGTAAGGAATTGGGTTGTGGTGAAATTGGAGAGAGAGAGAGCTGACGAATCTCAGCTAGGATTTAGGGAGAGGTCGCTTGACCTGAGGCTGAGTGCGGAAAATGTCGTGATGGGATAGGGTTGAGCTTGAACCTGTTGCTGTGTAATCAGGGGCCAGAATAACAGAATACAACAGCGGTGAAATGATGGAGGAATTGCGCCGAGTTATTCAGAGCAGACACGATGAAGGAAGAAAACAGACATACCATGCTGAAGCTGTAGGTCTGGCCACGGGGCCGACCGCGTGGTGGCGAAGGAGGGCCAGCTGGAACACCAATCATGGTGGATTGTTGCTATGGTACGGAAGAGGTGGAAGTTAAAAGGGGGAAAGGTTGGACTGGCGATGTTGAGGGAGGAAAAGTTTGAAGAGGAAGAGAAGAGAAGAGAGAGAAAGAGGCGTTGTTCAGAGATGAGGTAAGGTTGATAATAAGTTGACGGGTTCACGATAATTACTGAGGTTCGATGACGGTACGTACTCCGTACATAACTTGGCGGCAGCACGTCCAGGTAGGTACTTGTTAGCGGCAGCGGGCAGCGACAGGGCAGCAAGTTCAGTGGGTTTGGGCAGGTACCTACTCCGTACCCCTAGCTTCCCCGAGTTTTTCTGGCGGGTCAATTCGGAACCAAGAAAAAAAATAAAAATCCATTCAATGGCGGCGACGACGACGACCAAGCAAGCTGCACGGGCAATTAAACTTGGTAAATTGAAAAAAGGCAAGATAGGAAAAATTCTGGAAAATCAAGTTTGAGTGTGAAAAGAAAGAGGCGAATTGAATGTCCTCGATGTTTCTAGTTAGAAAAGACGGAGTACATACAAGAATGTGAAGACAGACAGATACCCAACCAAGTCCACCAAGGTTGTATGTAACATACGGATACGACGAGAATTGCAAGCGTTTATTATTATTATTATTATGCCTGCATGCGCATTGGGAGCCTCCAATTTTGAACGCTTTGGCCGCACGTTGGGCAATAACCGGAACCCCGTCCACTAATAATACGTAAGAAGGGGGAAGGGGAGAAAAAAAGTTTCACCAGGGGATTCTCCAAGGCAAAAAAAAAAAGGAAGGGAGGGGATTCGATGAGCAGCCTTTTTCTCTGCTTCTGTTTTCTTACTCCTATAAGCATAGTGCCGGGAGTCCCGCGGTAATAAGTCCTTCCTCTTCTTTACAAGCCGAAAACTACGGAGTAATAATACTTGTACAATCCTTGAATGTCAATCAATCATTCTCCCTGCGGTCCGCCGTAGTTCTGTAATACAATACTACTATCTACTATTAGTAGTACTATCATCTACTCCGTACGGAGTACTTGCAACGGCTATTAGCACATCCCGAGACATGTGCACTATCATTTCGTGACTTGCCAATTCATATTCTCACCTCACATTGAATAATAAACCGACTTCCTGAAAACATTCCCTCATTCATTACATTGTGTCATCGTCCCGACTACAACCGAGACCTATTAAGGCCAACCAAACTCATCTCTCCCTTCATGATTTTCATGTTCACGCATCTCAACACCAAATCTCATCTCGCCCTCACCCTCTGATCTCGCTCTCGCCCTCTCATCTCGCTCTCACCCTCTGATCTAGTTCTGTGCATAGAACCTCATCTGCGCTCCGCCAACGTCGAAAACTGCAACGACGTTCTGCAAAAACACATCCCCCAGAACATACGGCCCCGCTCCTCCACTGGCCAGACCCAAAGCGCAGTAACCCGTCATTGGGTCTACGACCTCCTTGTAGATCAGATCTGCCGGATTTACCCAGAAGTTGACTCCCGAAATAGTAACGGCAAACGACGGCGGGATAGCGGCACAGTCAACAAAGTACATATCCCATTGAAACATGTACACGGCCGGAGGTTCGAATGAGTTGGCAATCTTGTCCATAAGTGCTATAGTAATCCTGAGTGTTAACGCTTGACATGCTCTGCAACACATACATGTGTGTACTTACGTGGCGGGAGGTATATCATAGCTGTACCCGTGTCAACGATGTACAGATACTTTGTCTCGTCCGTACTTTGGCCCCATTTGACACCGTCCGGCACGATTGTATAGAACGAGTATCTCCATGCCGTCTCATCATCATCTACCAACTTTGCCTAGAGACTGTCAGCTCGATTCATCAGCTCGGTTCATATCCCGACGATGCATATCAGGAGTGTCGCTTCTCTCACAATGATTAGCTCGGTACTGGCTACCGAGCTCCTGTCATACGACACTGGAGGAAGTCCGCCCCACGCCAGCACACCATCCGTCGAGTTCTTGATGATTGCAACGCTAAAGGTAGGATCAATGCTACCCTGCGAAATGGCATTCGTCAGGAACGGGGAGTAAGTGACCGTGTTCCACGGCGCTTCGTCTCCCATCTTGCCGTAATAGGCACTCGTTAGAGCAGGGTACGCGAGACCAAGGACACCGCTCGTAACATTGTTGCCACGCCAGTGAGTCACATTGGCCAGACCAACTTGTTGTCCAGAGACGACCAGGCCACCACATGCGATATCACTGTAGCCCATTGGCCCAGACACGGTCTCTCCGGATCCATACTTGAGCGCAAAGTGCACGTCCGCAACCTCGCCTCCGGAAAACCCGTCAATATATGGCTGAGCAAGACCGCATGAGCTTTGAGTACGATTACCTCCAGTAGCGTCGCCGCAATGGAAACCCTTTGCCGTAGACCAGGTGTCTGAGCTACCAGTATCAAAGAGCAGCCAAACGAATGACTCGTCCCATCCACAGCGGATGGCATACTGCGTAGAGAACCCAGTCACAGTGGTAATGTTCTGATGCGGCCCGTCTTCATCGGCTGTGCGGCCCGTTAAAGCTGTAGCTGCCATGGCAGCCGTGATAGAAGAGCGTCGTCCCACATGTTCCTTGACCTGTCGAAGATGCGAATACCGAGTGGTTGGTTTGTCGATGGTAGGTTCAGAAAGCTTTGGCACTTGCTCGAACTTGAACCCCTGCATAGAAGCGAAGTTGTCAAGGTCATGATGCTGACTCCTCCCAGGGCTAGCTGCGCTGAGGATGCCACAGGCAAGGCCTAGAATAAGCACGGTCAACTGCGTAGAAAACTGCATCGTGGTGTGATTATTCTTTAGTCAAGGCTGTGTGTGATGTTGTGAGTTGTTGCAGTTAGTGGTTAGAAGTACCAAAGAAATACTCTCTTATGAGGAAAAGCTTCAAGGAAGTGAATCTCAGAAACACGTTTTTGTTTTATTTTTATTTTTTTTATATAAAATGGAGTCCCCGTGAAATTGACACTGAACGCGCGTACGTCACTTCGTCCCATCTCATCTCATATTGCACAAGCGAACCGGGTATTCAGCTCGCCTTCTCTTGCCTTCACCGGCCGATTCTTCCTGCCTTCGGCAGCCGCTGAACATGCCGTGAGTGACGCAAATACAGTCTCGGATTGAGAATGGGGGGGTTGCTATTTTCTAACAAGGCAAGTTGATTGTATCAGATGGTGACGCACTTGCCCACTCAAATTTGGCAATTCCATCACTGCTAACAGTACTAATTCTTCATCACAACTGACATAAAATCTCGTGAGCTGCGTAGTTTCAGCCAATCTAGTGGGATTTTCACGAGTGAATGAATACTTCACCCCAGGTCACCATCGTGGCATGCATCATCAGGTAACACCAACATGGCACGCTTGACGTACATCATCCAAGTCAGGTGAACAAACACTATTAGCAGGCCGATGGCCCGAATCCAAGTACAACACGGCTGACAGGTGCGTGGTGGCACACACACGGCAGCACATATGCAGTGGTCGCTGTAATATGCTGTTTCACGTCTACAACTAGGGCTGATCCATCCACATCTTCTTGCTTCAAAACGCGATGCCTCGCAATCAGAGCAAGTACGGCTCACGGATTCCCAATCCACGTCTCTTTGACAACCCTCCAATATCTATCAAAGTCGACTCTCACGTGAGCACAATGCTTTCCTCCTTGGAAAACTTCTCGTCGCACAAACGTGTTTGACTTTTCAGAGGCTTCATCGGCATGAAGCTCCACGTCGTGCCAATCAACCATCTCGTCTCCTGTCCCGTACAGGTACGTCCTTCGCGATTCCAGTTGGAGCAAAGTTTTGTCGTTTATGGCCTTTGCATTCGCATCAGGCAAAGGGTCGTGACCCCAAGGGGCAAATGCTAGCCACTGGACGCCCAGGAATAGGTGCACCAAAGGTGAAGCCCACCAGGGGAGGCTCTGAGTCAAGGCCAGATGGGTCCTCTGCCAGTTGAAGTATCCTGGGCACGAGTCCAGGATCATCATGTGCCTTGGGAACGATGAGGTGGTTTCTGCTTCGAGCATCTCCTTGAGCCTGACCATGGTGTTGACTCCGCCATTGGAGAAGACATGGACCAGGATCTTTTCTTGTCCAGGGCCCTCATCGGCCAGTTACTTTTGCAAGAACGGTATGACGGGGGTGAGCTGCGGCTTCAGACTTGGCGGATAGAGAAAGTGGTCCATCGGACACTGGGCAACGAGGATCCGCGATGAAGGAAAGAGTTCCCGCTGTTTGTCGACGTATTTCGCAATGTGAAGCTCACGAGCAGCCATCCATGTCAACATGAGGGCGAGATGGGGATCCCCATTTACCGGTGATGATGATTGCGGCTCGTAGTACGAAACTGCAGGGCTAAGCCGTTGCATATAGGATAGAGGCTTCTCTTGTAATCCCGTGGGAGAGGCGGCTGTATCCATGGTATATGTTTGATTTAGCTTGGAGGTCGTCTACGTTGAGTCCACGTGTGGTCAAAATGATAAGTAAGATAGAGTGGAAGGCAGAGAAATACTATCATCGCCCGGTGATGTGAAGCAGATATTTATTTACCTTAACAAATGTTGTCAAGGAAGGCCGCGATGGATGAAGAGCCTAGTAAGTATGGCTGGGTGACTAGGTGTCAAAAAAGATACGACCACATCGGGGAAATTTTCTGTGCTTATATTGACCGATATATTTTGCCCAGATCAAGTCTGGTATGTAAAAGCGAGGACCGAGGTCCGGAGTCATGGAGCAACTTCACCTCCGCCACGCGCATACCTTCTCCCTTTTCAGTATATGTAGTCTTATTCATGCATAAAACGTCAACCACAACAATGACCACCACTTTATACGAGAATGAGCTTATTGCAAGTTTAGATGGAATCCGGACATCTGCGTGAACGTGTCGGCCGGGCGCTCGAGCTTAGTTAACGACTACATCATCAAAGGTGCTGTAGAACTATGTTGCCTTCAACAGGCCAAGTCATCGATAATGTATTGCCATATCCACGGATGTTGAGTGCGTTCAATCGTTTCAGGACCAATCAATACCTACGCTTCAGGTAGCATAATATGGATACACGAGTCACTTGATGAAGCCTGCCTGGGTTGCAATAATGCAAACTTTTTATTTGATAAAATAGCAACGCAATGCATGGATATCACTATGGTACAGATTATTGAGGCCTACCCATCAACTCCAACTTATAACCTCAATGCAACGACGAGAGCCTTAGATGTTCTGCTCTTTCGCCCCGCTTGCGAGAACCATCCATCAAGGCAAGGTACGTCCACATACAGCCATATATAGTTTGAAATTGGATGCAGACATCCAGTGACTCGCAAAAGTGTCCTTCATTATGACACTCAGACGAAGTAGATGTAAAAAGAAGCACTTGGTCGACGAAACACCTTCCGATTTTTTCCCACAGATTTATACAAGATGATTTGATTGTTGTGTAATCTTTAGGCGTCAAGAAGTCGTAGGCCGAGTAATTCGATAAAGGTCAAAATCGGCCGTTTTGTGAGGGCGGGAGGTGCGGACAGCCAATACATGTCCCAGTGATTGATGGGTGGCCAGCCATCTAAACTGGGCATAAGCCGACCATCAACCACACAATGACCTAAGCAAAATATATTGACCATATCGCTACGACGCGAATAGTCAAAAGGCCGACCCGTAGCCAAGATCGCTCGGCTAGTCAGTTTGCGCAACGGGACAAGGTATAACATCAACACAATCATAATATCAACCTCTCCAGCATCGCGCCTAGAAAAGCACAAGGCCAAGGGCAAAAATGGGAACTCGGCAGTGAGGTTGGCCAATGAGACAACAAAGACTATCTCAGATAGAAGAGGCATCACAAAAGATCCCGAGTCAAAAGTCAGGGCTAATCGGAGACTTCAGTATACAATGAAAGCATCAGCCTTGGTCAGTCAAAGAGCCATTAAGATCCAGTAGGGCCGGATGGGGGGGTGCCCGAGCCGCCTTGCTGTTGTTGTTGTTGCATCAATGACTGGTACCATAAAGCGACGTAGTTTTGATAGCCACCGTCTACGGGCATAATTAGTTCAGGTTGCTTGTAGTGTTATCAGAGGTGATGCTACTCACATTGGGCATAAGGATCACTTCCATCGCTTGCAGCTGCTTGGGTAGGTTGGTTAGTAGAATGCTGGTAGCTGTTGCGGTCATTGTCTGGAGGGCCACGACCTCGGCCGCCGCCGCCGCCGCCGCTGTTCTTCTGTCTCTGTGATTCTCGTCAGTGTTGATCATTTACAAATGACCTGATAGACGACTTACCACTGCATCAACCTTTTCCTCGATAGCCTCCTTAGCACGGGCAATGCTGTCATGAGTACCAATAAGTGAAATCTCCCGCTCCGACTGGCCAGGAACGTTGGTCTGAGCGACGTTGATTTTACACCCAGTAACACTTTGCATCTCTCGGATGGTCTCACCCCCTTTGCCAATGATCATACCTACTGCATCGGCAGGCACATACATGGCATCGTTGATCTTGTCGTAACTTCCGCCGCCGCCACCGCCGCCGCCGCGGCTGCCCATGTCTCGAGGCGGGCCATCGCTGCGGCCGCCACCTGGTGGTTTACTCGGCGGCGCTTCGCCGCGACTATCACTATCCACTATCTCCATGATAAAGTCCTTGGCCTGGGCTGCAGCCTCTTGAGAACCAATTAGGTTGACAGGCCTCAGACCATTTACACTCTTGTTCTCTCCAACAATGTTAATATGGCATCCGGAGCGCTCCTGGAGATCCCTGATGGTTTCACCTCCACGGCCAATGATTAGACCAACTGTACGGTCAGGCACCATGATTTGCATGTGGTCCTCGCCATCGCGGAGAGCCGCTGCTCCACCCTTGTTCTGTTCACGAGGTTTCTCTTGGGCACGATTGAGTGGTCCCATGCCGCTGTCATCAATGATTTGATCAATTGCATCCTTAACATCGGTACGGCGATGACGGGGACCGGTAATCTTGCATTGGCGGAAAGGGCCACCGTCATTTGAAGTCAAGAATTGGACGCGACAGCCTGTATCAGCCTCGATACGACGAAGGTTTTCACCCTGACGACCGATAATCAGTCCTACGAGGCTCGATTCAATTTGAATGGTCTCAGAGTTGTCATCACCACCGCTTCTAATCGGCGAGCGCTCACGTCCACTGACACGGGGTGAGAATGTTCTCCCTCGTGGACCGGGAGAGTACGAACGTTCACGACCATATTCCCGGCCTCCTCCTCCTCCTCCTCCTCCACGACGTTCATCGCGATATGGGTTGTCATTGTAATCAGCGCGTCGAGGTGATCGGGACCTCGAGCGTTGGTAGGGTCGGTCTTGGTTACGCGATTCTGAACTGTACACGAGCGGACGGTCATAGGACACGGCTCCCTTTTCCGCAGCAAAAGCACGAGCCTTGGATAGTACATCATCAAAGTTCATCGTCCCCGAGTTGACAGGGCGAATGGCGCTGAGATCAACATTTCCACTAGCTGCCGGAGCAGGCAATCCAACACTTGGGGCGCCGTAGCTCTGCGCCGCCGGTGGTGCTTGGTACTGATGGGGATGGGCAGAGGAAGATGGAGGCGGATACGCCTGGCCTGGAACGTTAGGAGGTGTCTGTGTCGGTGTTGCAGCAGCAGGACGTTGGGCAGCTAACACAGGCATTATGAGTCAGTTCCTGGCTTGGAGCAGCAGTTATAATTACATGCAAGACTTACCAAGAGCTGCAAGGATGCTCTGGATGTCGGGTTGGGACTCCGCCATGGTGAGGAACAGTCAGATCAAATCAAGAAGGAATATTGCGAGGGTGCGCGTGAGCGCAAGAGGATCCAAAGGTACTAGAACGCGTGAGCGCAGTTTCGCTCAACGATTGATGACTGCGACTATAGCCAGATCTGACACACGGGCTGTACTACAAGACGAAGCGATTTTAGAATCAAGAGTTTGATGCGTCAATCGTCACGATGCGAAGTTGTGCCGCGCTTCAGGGAAAAGTATGAAGAGTTGTATTGGCGGCAGTCACAGTCAAGCCTGCAGATAGAGTAGAGTAGTTGCAAGTGAGTTGAAAAATTTCCCACGAGCAGGAAGAATCGGCAAAGGTGTCGGCGCTATTATGGGTGAGAGTCCGTCGCGCTCCGCAATGGAGATGGGAAAATTAGATGGGAGAGCAGAGTTTGCAGCAGAGGGCAAGACTTTCTTGGTGATACAAGTTAGGCACTTCTTCGCCTTGGGGCTACCTACTTTAGCAGCAATGAGATTGGACGGGGGCCCATTTATTTTCGAGGGTCCTTTTTCTTAGTCACGGGTGTCTGCTCCTCTACCCACCAGGAAAAATGATATTCCTCATGCGCCGCCGCCGCTTTTACGCCACCTGAAGGTTGACTTCGCGTAAGCGCCTTGGAAATGCTCTTTGTTGCAGCTTTGCACTTCAAACTCTCTGGTCCATTGAGGCGCACGAGTAAGCTTGGTAAGAGCCTGGGCTGGTCTTCCTCATGGCCCATACCTAGCCATGGCCGTTCAAATGTCGTCGACGACATACCCGGGACTCAGAGTATGTCGAGGTATTACCATCCCCACCGCTACTATTAATATTCACACGTGTCCTGGAGCACCGGGCCTACGTACTGCATCCGTATTGACGTAGTTGAATATGTCAGATTGTTGATCAATGCGCCCTTGTAACCCTTAAATACCGATTCAACAATCCATGAATGTTGGCCAAGCTTGGAGACTCATATCTTGTCAATTTCTGTAACCTGAGTATACGCCATGCTTACAAGTGTTGCACACTGGCGTATGCAACACTGGCGTACTCCTTACGCAATTGTCAGTATCGGCCTGTATTATATGAATCACGCACATTGTATCTCAAGATTATTGGCATACTTACGATGATTACGCGAAATACTCACGAATCTTGATTACTCGAACACACACTTGCATTCTATTCCAAGGAGGTTAATGGACACCTCTACGGAGTTCTTATTTCTCTGTAGTGGACTATTTAAAGCCTCGTATATCTCACTCGCTGAAGGTAATTCCGCCGCAATAACACTTGAATTAAATTCATGACGACTCTACATTATTTTCGCTATCATCTTCACAGGATTACGACTCAGTAACAGTCGAGATACTAGGCTTTATATTTTGCGAGCCACAACAGACCTTTGAACACATATTTTTCTTCTCGCCTTAGTATTGAGAGCAGCGGCGAAGTCACCACTAGGCGCCCCAGACGAAATGGTGTGTGGTATGTCGGGCAGCTAAGTGCTATGTGTTATCCGAAGCTGAATACGAGCTGAAGGTGAGTCGTCCAATAGCACCGGACCAATTGCGTACATAATATTGCCCAGTGATGCTCACACACAAACGCCTCGTCACCAACTATTAGAACAACCAAGAAAGACATAAATGTATCAAAGCCAAATCACATGGCTTAATGCACGCCCAACACGAGCAAAATAATTATCGTTGGCAATTCTTGCGATGCCTGTCTAGGTAAGTCTTGCTCAAATATCACTTTAAGGAAAGCTCATAGCTCACAGCCGCAGACTACTTGGGCGACTCTACTGTCTTTTTCGGAAATCTCAAGTTCAACTATCGACTACGCGGCCTCATGTGTATCAGGCTTCTGGTCGAATATCGCTGTAAACACCAAGTTTCAAGAGGCGATACTCGTTGTTACAATGAGAATTGCACCGAGAAACGGGAAATCATCATCCACGATAGCGATGACTGCCCTCAATGTGACGGCGCGACTCGATGGCGCTCGGCAAGGTGGTGTCCATATGGCTGCTGCTGCGTGTGTATGTAACCAACGAGGACAAGGTTGTGGAGTTTGATGCACCGATGAGGGGCTCGTTTGGAGAAGTACAAGTAAAGATGAGAAGTAGAAACTTGCCAATGGACAGGGCCATGGAATCAAAGCTATTGTGATACAATACCATTGATATAGTGAGCTTGATTTCGAAGTTACGAAACAATAGTAACCCTACCACTATTCCTGTAGAAAACCCCCATTCATGATGTGAGAAGAAACAGAAGAAACTTGGCACAATGGAAGTAACTTGTAGGCAGAAAAGAAGTGGCAGGTAACTTGGTGGGGTCGCCCGCAGACGGTTTCCTGCGGGAATGGTGGGGCAAATGCACGGCCGGTCGCATGCAGTGGAGGCTTGAATTGCAGAGAGAGCGCGCAAAATGTGGGCGCGAAAAGAAAATCGCTTTTCTGCGACTGGACGACCGACGTGTGTTTTTTTTTCCTCTTTTCTGCTGTGTAAGAGTCTTCCTACATCAACACAACTATACCATCCGCAACGTCAATCGCAGGAACTATCTGCTCCTGATTGAACTCTAAGATCAATTCAGGTTACTCATCTCTATTACTAGGTAAGTCGGCCTTATGATTCGCCATCAACTGACCGGTGACTCTTTACCCTGCCCCACCACCTCGACGTGCGATCTCGTCTCTCGTCGCAATAAAGAAGTACTTCAGTCTTGCTCACATTGCAATTGGCATCTAGATACCTTTGTTCCCCCTGAAATACACATATTAGCATACAACTACGTTGCAGAATCCGAATCATAAGCGATTCTGTCGTCACCATGAGCGACGACACTGCCACCAAGCCCACTGAGGAGGGCCAGCCTCAGGCTGTTGAGCAGGCCGTTGAGCAGGCCGTTGAGCAGGCCGAGGCTCCTGCTGCTCCTGCCCCTACCTCCGCCGAACCCGCTGAGACGGCGACAGAGAACGATGTCAAAAAAGAGGAGAGCAAACCCGACAATAACTCTGGCGTTCTCAAGACCAAGGGTAAAATCGACTATGGCAACTACAAGAACAATCGCAAGTTCGACCCCTCAACACGGCAGGTCACCGATGACCCTGTAGCTATTCGAAAGCAGGTTTGTTGGCCATCAGTTTTCTCGAAGGATGATCAGTCAGCTGACAATAGTGCAAGGTCGAGTTCTACTTTGGCGACTGGAATTTCCCCCAGGACAAATTCATGTGGGAGCAGTGCGATGGCCCCAACAACAAGCCAATGCCTGTAAAGAAGATCCACGAGTTCAAGCGTATGCGCATCTTCCAGCCCTACAGCGCCGTGGTCGCTGCCCTGCGCGACAGCGAGGTCCTCGATGTTGAGGGCGAAGAAGGCCAGGAGACCATCAAGCGCAAGGTTCCCTACCAGCCCCAGTCCGCGGCCAAGGCCAAGACCGAGGCTGCAACCGTCTACGCTAAGGGTTTTGGTGACGAGACCCCGGATACCCAGTTTGAGCTGGAGAGCTTCTTTGCCAACTTTGGCCAAGTAAAGGGCCTGAAGTTGCGCCGTACCAACGAGGACTTCTTCAAGGGTTCCGTCTTTGTAACGTTTGCTGACGAGGAGGAGGCTAAGAAGTTCCTTGCTTTGGATCCCCCGCCGAAATGGAAGGAGCATGACCTCAAGATCATGTCCAAGAGAGACTACTGCGAGGAGAAGAACGAACTGATTCGCCAGGGCAAGCTGGAGCCCAACCGGACCGCTCCCGGGAAGTTCTTCGAGGGCAGGGAGAGCGCTCAAAACCGCCGCGATCCCGATGACTGGAAGAAGCGTCGTGATAATGACCAGAGGAATGGTTTCCGAAATGGGAGGGGAGGACGAGGCCGCGGGCGAGGTGGTCGTGGCCGTGGTGGTCGTGACTTTGGTGGCCGTGATCGTCGTCGGGACCGCGATGGTGAGAAGAAGGAGAATGGCAATTCTGAGGCTACAACCGAGTAAGTTTCTTTTTCCTGCATGGAAAGATGTGCTTCGAACGCTAATCATCCACGCAGGTCCACCAGCAACGGCAAGCGGGCGCGAGACGACGAGGGTGGTGCCGCCGAGGAGCCCGCAGCGAAGAAGGTCGACAACAAGGAGGTCGCCACAGAGTCATAGGAGTAGACTTTGATTGCATTTCAGGATACGGGACTGGGAAAAATCACGGTTTAAGGGCTCACTCGACTTTGTTGAAGTACTGCTATACACGACAGCTGCCTTGCATAACGGCGCCCAATACTAAATATTTATTGAATCATCACACCTTGAGCCACGGCCCGGTCAGCAACTCGGATTTTTACCAGTGATTTAGTGTAAAATGTACTCGATAACCCTCGGATGTTGTAATAGATGGATGTTGTAATAGATGGATGTTGTAATAGATGGATGTTGTAATAGATGGATGTTGTAATAGATGGATGTTGTAATAGATGGATGTTGTAATAGATGGATGTTGTAATAGATGGGTAACATGCCAACAATTTGTCCTGCAGCGTTGCTTCGGGACGACTCTCCACTGAAGCTTCAAGAGCTGCCCCACGTTGCTGTCATTGCATGCCCCGCCATCAACGTCAAGCATATGCGACCGCCCGCGTCAAGCTGTGCTTTAGGAATTTTGGGAATCTTTCTTAGGCTCATACCATACTTGGATCTTTACATCTTTTTTACTGCCAACTCCCTCTTGATTATTCAAAAACATATCCCACCATGGCGGATCTCGATCTTCAAGCCATCCACGACGAGATGATCTCCGTCGCCCACGCGGCGGGCGAGATGATGCTCGCCGCGAACCCCAGCGACATCGACACTGGGACCAAGCTCAACTGTATGTAAAAGCTCGTTGAAGAAGAAAAAGACAAATGGCCATTCAAAGAAAAAAAAGTTGGTGACGTTGACTTATGCTCGGTTTACAGCTGTCGATATCGTAACAGAGGTCGATCAGGGAGTCGAGAAGATGGTTTCCGGCCGACTATCAGCCAAGTTCCCCGGCATCTCCTTCATGGGTGAGGAGACTTATAAGCCAGGCATGAGGGTTGGTCCCGAACCAACCTTTGTCGTAGACCCCATCGACGGTAAGTTCAAACCACCACTTCTCTCTACTACCTCTTCTTCTTCCTCTTCCCCCCCTTCAATTCCGATAACCAAAAAAAACTCTCTGTAGGAACCACAAACTTCATCCACTCCTTCCCCAACGCGTGCATCTCCCTCGGCCTGGCCGTGGACCGCAAGCCCACGGTGGGCGTCATCTACAACCCTTGGCAGGACCTCCTCTTCACCGCCATGGCCGGCAAGGGCGCCTTCATGACGCGCATCACCGGCACGAGCCCCCAGCGCATGCCCCTCGCCAAGTCCCCGCGTCCCCTCCGGGGTCTCGCCAGCTCCCTCGTTGGCGTGGAGTGGGGCTCCTCCCGCTCCGGCTCCAACTTCGACGTCAAGACAAGGGTCTTTGGCAAGCTGACGGCGGCCAAGGAGGACGGCGGCGCCATGTGCCACTCGCTGAGGAGCCTGGGCAGCGCGGCGCTCAACCTCGCGCACGTCGCCGCGGGGTCCCTGGACCTGTACTGGGAGGGCGGCTGCTGGGCGTGGGACGTCTGCGCCGGGTGGTGCATCCTGAGCGAGGCGGGTGGCAGGATGGTCTCGGGCAACCCGGGGAACTGGGACCCCGCGCTGGAGGAGAGGGTGTATCTCGCCGTGAGGGGTGCCCCCGAAGGGCAGGAGGAAATCGTCAAGGAATTCTGGGAAGTTGTCGGGGACGGTAGGTTGGACTACTCCGTATGAAGTCGGCAAAAGCAAGTCAGGGGTTTTGGCAGATACGGCAGGAGATTCTATCAAGAGTAGGAGAGAAGTGAGAACAGAGCAAAGATCATCACGCATGTATAGAGGCTATATGTCTTTTTCCTTTTTTATTTTACAAGGAGATAAAAGAGATAATAGCAAGTCAAAATAGACGGGCACATGTGTAAACGCCAAACAAGCTCCTGAACAAGAACAAGAATTGAAATCTGTCCATCCTCCCGGAAACATTTGGGGAAAAGAGAGAATAGTGCGGCAAGCTTTCCTTCATCATGATATAAAAAAACATCCTTTGTTTGTTTTTCTCCCCCCATCATACATTCTCCCTAAAGGCAGACCTTCTCTCGCTCGGCGCATCGACGCTATGCCTCGCACCGCCGTCCATCGGCCTGGGGCTGACGCCCCTCAAGCTCGACTCGGCATCGTCGTCGAACGGGTTCCTCCCGCCCTGCGCCGGCATCCGTCTACCCCTCTCACCTTCGTCATCGCTCTCCCTCCCGTACGGCCCCGCGAGGTTCATGGCGTAGCTGCCTCCGGTGTATTCCGTGTCATCGTCGTCGTCGCGACCGCCGCGCGGGGCAGCAGCGGCGGCGTTGCCCCTCCTGCCGTCCAACTCCCTCTCCTCGTCATAGGCCCCGTAGCCGTCGGCCTCGGTGTTGACGCGCGCGTCCCAGGCCTCGTCCGGGTCGAGGGGCCCGAAGCCGCGGCGCCCGGCGGGGTGCGAGGGCTCGTAGGCGCCGGCGGCGGAGCGGCTGTTGCGGTTCTTGAACTTGCGTACCTGGTCGTTTATCCAGCCGACGACGCCGCCGGGCGCTGGCGACGGTGCGCCAAAAGGGCTATCATGCTTGCGCCACGGTAGATAGTCTCCAAGAGATGGGGGCGGAAGCTGTTTTCGTCAGACGGCACGTTAGTCGCAAGGTTCAAGTCTGCTTATTACAGCAGAGAAAGGGGGATTTTCTCATGTGTGTGTGTGTGTGTGTATGTCTTCTTTTGCTTACACCTAGACGTCGGGCACGGAGCTGGGTGAATACGACCCATCCGATGATGGCACCGATGGCAAGGACCACCACGGCAATGGCGATACCTCCGCCTGTCGAAACCATTCTCCAATTGATCTGGTTCCCTTTTTTTACTTCCCTCTGGGACGGCTAACGATAAGATTGGGCGATTGGGGCGAACGCAGGTTTATGCTCTGGTGGATCGCACCTGTGGGTGGAAAGTGAGACACCAAGCTTTCTGCTTTTTGCGAGTAGTAAGTATTAAGCTATGTACGGGGTACGGGGTACGGAGTACGTTTGCGAGGTTGTTGGGTTGCCCTCTTCTTTTTGCCCAGGACGTGCTGCTGACTAGGCCTAGGGTGGTGGTTCTGTTTCGGTGGCTTTGTTGTTTGTCTGTCTGGAGTTGTGTGTGTGTGTGTGTGTGCGTGTGGATTGGTCCAAGAAGCTCCCTCTCCAGCCTGTCCCGGGTCCGTCCTTGCTACCTAATAAACTATCGGGCTGTTGTGTGGTAATACGGCGGGCGATTGTGAGGTCACGGTGATTGGAGCTTGCCGTTTCGGGAAAGGCGCAAGAACCCTTAATAGAACACCACCAGCACAAGTGAGCGATGACGATGGAATTGCCAGGCTGCATGCAAATGTTAACAACATCTCCTTGGAGAATCTCATATTCACGGAAATTCCCTCAACTCATACGACCTCTTGCCACTGTGCAACGCCATATGCATCGCCCGGTCATTATTAGTGCGTATAACATTCAGGTGCTGCTTACTTACTATCTATCCATTGTATGTAGAGCCTCGTCGTTTCTACGCAGTACCAAAGCCATGTACCTGGTCGCCGGCGAGCCAAGGTAAATGTGAATTCTAGCACTGCTACTCTACGTGAGTAGACGGAGAAGGGATCTGATGCATCAATGGCGTGGGCACCATCTTTCACCCCATATGAATCGTATGGACCTGTCTGCTCCGCACGTACAGCCAGCTTCCTCTATGTACTATTGCCGAATACCACCCACATAACCTCCATCGTTCCATCCCCCCATATTTACCACGAGCCATCGGGAAACCAAACATGGCATCAGGAACAGATCAGCCCTGAGAGTTCACCCATCAACAAAGCCATATAAAAGGCTAGGGTAAGTCCGACTGATCACCGCCCAAAGTGCGAGAGAGAAGAAGTTGGCATCCATCTCACACCCACCCCCCCCGGTCGCATCGCCGCTTTAACACCGACTCCGCCTCAACTGCAAGTCTCAGAATACACCAAGGTCAATGGCGGAAACCCATCACCACCACCATCATCCTCCCCAAAAGGACCGTTGCTCCTCTCTTTCCAAGGAATATCGATCAGCGCCACTCGTTCTAGTTCCTCTTATTTGAGACATTTTTTCCTCAGCCAAGGCAGACTTTTGATGAATTCTTTCGGATACGGCGGATTGATATTATTGATTGCATGTTCCATTTCAGGAGTCGTTTAATTGCTGATGAGGTAGGTAAGTATTCTAGAGAGACTCCCCCTTTCAGGTACAAGTATGTGATCTATCATTGACAAGACGTAGTAGTAGTATATATGTAGGCAGGCTAGGTGAAACATTCGTCCCATTTGCCCCCTTCCCTGGCAAAAGATAGGCTGTCCACAAAGTCTCCGAGCCTGCATCTCCCCAACGAGTCTACTCCACAGCCATTGAGGGGGATGACGCGATCGTTGACGAGCACTCGCACCATTTCGTTGCCCTCGTCATCCCCGCAGACCATCTTCTCAACGTACATCTTTCCGGCAAAGGGCACTGTCCATGCCGCAGAGAATCCACCCTTGTCTTCTGGACCTTGGCGCCTGGTGACGTCTAGATCATCGATCCCTGAGTAGAGCCCAAAGGCAGCGTAGATTGAGGACATGTCGTTGTCATGGCTAAAGTCGGCGTACAGCGACCGGTTGAGGGGAAACGTCTCGGGCGACGAATCGAGAGTCGAATTCGTGGTTGTATGGTCATCAACAGGCTTTCCCGTCAGTCTGGAGATGACCTCGTTGACGTAGCCGACGCCCTGGGTAGCTCCAAGCGGGTTGCCTTGACCGTAACCGTACCACTTGTCCAACGACATGAAATAATCGTATTGCTCCCACTCATTGCCCGTGAATAACTGGCAGAATTGAGAAATCTCCTCTCCATGTCTGGCAACTGTGTTAAAGGGGCACAAGTCCATCATGTAGATGGCCTCATCCAAGCTGAGGTTTGCCCCGGGCAGCTTCTGGTTGAGCCTTTCCGCGATACTGGGCACCCAGATGTGCTTCCACGATTCCTGCTTCTCATGAGCGATGTCACCGGCAGGACCGTTCTCAAAAGCCGGGCATGTACCATGATTCAAGGTATTGTTCACATCCTTAGACTCTGGTATAATGAGAATATCCTTTACCGCATCGGCCTCATCCCGCCCCTGAGCGTTGAAGAAGCCTTGGGTAAAGTTCCTAGCCGAGGCAACCACTCTCTCCTGGCCGGCAGTCCTGATGAAGGGATCACCTCCGTCTGCCAGACTCTGATAGCGCTCATAGAAGGCGACTCCCGAGTCCACCAACTGCTTCTCTCCAAACCATGAGAGTTGGTCCGCGCCTAATGTGTACTCGTAATCTCTTATGAACTCGAATCCCTTGGCGTACTCATCCGTAGAGCTCTGAATCTTGTCTACAAGGGCCTTGTAGATGACGGTTTTGCTCGCAGTCGGATCTCTCGCCCCATGGCGCGAAAGCACGAGGGCGAAATTAACATGACATCCATCAGGAATCGCTGGGTCAATCTCGGACGGCACAGAGAAGACGGGGGAATATTGTCCCCAAGTTTGACTCGATGTGTCTCGGCAGCTTGCCGTCTCCTCACACCCCGATTTGCTCTTGCTAATGAAACCATTAGCACACCGAGAGTTTTCCACCTGTGTCAAAACTTGGCCCAAATTACCTAGGTGAGAAGAAAAGGATGAGAGCGGCCACCAGCACTGTCAAGCCACCGAACAGGACAAGGCGACGTCTACGAATGGCCGCCATCTGTTGTCTTCTGCTATCGGTTCCAGGCTCCTGTAGCGGAGTGTAATCATTATTCTTGCCGCGGATTAAGTTTTCTAGATAACCCATGGTGTCGTTGTTTTTTAAAAGGGAAAGGGGAAAAAATTGACAGTTGAAGCAGGGAATGAGCGGTCTATCGTCATAGATCCATCCTATTCCAGATTTAATGAGGCCATGTACTGTGCAACCCGCCTTCAGATTTGGTCTTGGATCAGTAGTGGAAGCATCGGTGATATAGTAATGCAATTGATCCGGCGATTAAATCGGTAACGTCAATTTGAGGTATTAAAGGTGGAATGGTGGGAATAATGTTAAGTTGAGGGATGTCGAGGCAGGTGCCCTGTACTCCGTACTTGTAGTCCCCTGGCACGTGGATTCGGATGACTCGTGAGACGTTTCCGATGACGGTTGGCCGGCCAATCACCACCTCGATCTCAAACATCTTCCTTGCAACAACATCAGTACCACCGCTTGTTTCCCACAGCACACACAACGCCTTACTTGTATCTATTTGATTCGATGCATGACTTGAAGCGAACTTCGTTTCATCATTAATTCAAACTGCTGGCTTGCTCTAAACAAAGCATCAATTGCAATCAATTCCCATTTCCTCCCATTTTACCTATGCTAATTCATGCTCCCTCAAAGCCAAACACCCAAGAACCTGCTCTATACTTCCAAAGTAGAGTCGTGGGGTATCCAGCGGCCGTGTCTCATCTATATACACGCAGGCGACAGCTACCCAGCTGTCACCATGATCTATAACGCGTGCGCGGCACGCATACAGTACAGTGGTATCATGCAAACATTACTGGCATTGCCAAGAAAGACATGAGGACAAAATAAGAAAGAAATACGAGGAAGCCAAAAAAAAAAAAAAAAAATATGAAGCCAGAAGGCGGTTGTGCTTAAGCCGAGGTCGTCAAGCTCAACTTGCGAGGTGGGGCTCACGAGCCAAAGGTCGTAACCCTCTCAAGAGACTGGCTCTCGCCGTGCTTTGACGCTGGGGTACTGCCGGGCGACCATGTTGTTGGTACGGTGCGGTGTTCATCCTCAGTCTCCCACGTAGTAACAGTTCCTACCGAGTCGAAGGACTGGCGGCGTGCGTGAGAGCCATCAGGCACGCACTGATAAAACCCTTCGGTCCCCTTCACGGGTCGTGGAAGGTTGGTGACAGAGTCCAAGCTGATATCTCGGCCGTGGTGACGCTCTGGAAATAGCCACGTTGATACTCGAGAGAATGACTTCTTCTTTCTCAGCGGCGGGCGGAGCACAAGTGGTAGAGGTGGAGGTAGTGGTGTGTCGTCGCGATAGGGATATGTTGGCGTGCTGGCAGTCGTCTGCGATTGAGGCTCGCCACCGAATATTTGAGATCGATTGACAATCTCGGATGGCGCAGCCAACGGTGCCGTTCGAGGTCGTTCCACGTCGCAGTTGAGGCGCGCGGCAAAGGATGGCTCCGAGGGGGGGAGCGCAGGGATCGATGGCATAGGCTCAAGATCCAGGTCTATCATCAAATTAGATCAGGCGCTGTGATGAAGTTGCGCCTGGACTCACCCATAGTCGTACGCGCTATCGAGTGAGACGTCGAGGGGCGGCTGTCGGAGTAGATGCTCTGACGTTCAATGACATCGTCAATCTTCTTCTGCAGCCTCTCAATCTCATTCATGGCACTAGCGACGCGTACCTTGATCGCGTCCACCTCGGGTGAGGTATAAGCTCGAGCTCGAGCCCGTGCTTGAGCCTTGGGCGGGATGGCGGGAGCATCGTGCTCATTGGCATCAGAGGCCATGCCGTTGACCGCTTTGCGCGGTATGTGAAACGGTATGGACTGATGGCTCTTCTGTCGGAGGAGCTTATGGTCATCGTCGAGTCGATGCTTGAGATGTGTCGGTTCTGGGGGAGGGAGTATGCTAGGGAAGTCGAACTGAGGGAGCAAGGGTGACATGCGGTTGTTGTGCAGGTATATGCTTAGCTCAAGGGGTCTGTAAGAGGTACCTCGCGCTGGTTGGCCTGAGCGAAGTTGGGACGGCAAAGGCTGTGATTGGGGCTTGGGTTGGGGTTCTGGTGGCGGAAACTGAAAAGAACCAGTTTCCAAATGACGAAAGTCTGTGGGCTTGGAAATCTTTGGCCTTCGAGAGCCGTCAGATCGCCAACGCTTCTTGGCCGATACGACAGGCCTTGTCGACCCGAAGCTCTTCCTCGGCGTCTTTTCTCTGTCTGCGGATTGCTGCGTCCCGCTTCCCTGCCTGATCACCGGGCGAGCCTCCATAGTCGGCCGAGTTTTCGTTGTAGGCAACTGTTTCTCGTCTGGGCCGATCAGCAATTCCTGATCGCTTGTCCTGCCCACCGGCCACGAGATGGATGTACTTGTAAGTGACGAAGACTTACTACGACGCGGCTTCCGACCAAAACAGGAGGCTAGCGGCGCGCACATGACGGTGGATATTGAAGAGAGCCAAGAGGGAGAGGAGGAGGAGGAGAAAGGTGAGGGTTGGGTGTTTGTTGATGTGATGAAGACCTCAGTGCCAAAACCATTCGATACCATCGTGGTTCGAGAGAGTAAACTGCATACCGGAGTTGACGATGCTGGTGGGTGGTAATGCTTGGGGAGAGAAATCGGATGTAAGAGACAAAGAACGAACGAATGAATGAAAGATGAACGACCAGCGATCCAATAGAGGGCGTTTATGAAAGCATACGAAGAAGAAATCTTCAACAGCAAGAAAAGGCCTATTACACCAACAAAGGGCAACCCCGAATTAAAATATGACAATAAGAAAGGTGAAATCTACCGATCGACGTGAAAGAGAGACTTATATAGCCCAGGTCCGGCCTGAGGAAGGCAATTGTTTGTCTCTAAGCTTTGTCCGTCTGTATCAGGTTGGAATTCCCCTCCGATTGCCAGATGATACGAAGTAAGGCCCCCGTTTTCTTTTAAGATAATTATAATTATATTATAAAGAGAAGCGGTGGGCAGCAAGAAGAAGGTGAAAGAGTAAGCAAGCAAACAGACAAACAAGGCAGTGTGACAAAGGTTTGGCCGGGAGGTTGTTCCGAGAGGAGGGTTCGTGAATAAGAAATAGACTTTATTTGAATGGCTCACTTGACCCTCCTCCACGGAAGAGACGAGAGAGAGAGAGAGAGAGCTCAGAG